>BJBW01000201.1:74234-132747 GCA_004320125.1 Scolopax mira
TAAGATCCAATCTAAATCTGCTTTTCTTCAGTTTAAACCAATTGCCCCTCGTCCTGTCACTGCAGGCCTTTGTAAACAGGTTCTCCCTGGCCTCCCTTGTAGCCCCCCTCAAGTACTGGAAGGCTGCTATTAGTTCTCCCTGGAGCCTTCTCTTCTCTGGGCTGAACAACCCCAGCTCCCTTTAGCCTGTCCTCGGAGCAGAAGTGCTCCAACCCCCTGATCATTTTTGTGTTCCTCCTCTGGACCCGCTCCATCAGTTCCATGTCCTGTCCACTTGAAGCTAAAGTATTTCATGACTTCTGCTAAAACAAGCAGAGTTGTGTTCTGATTCTGGACTTGTCCAAAAGACTGCTGTGTCCTGGAAAGTAGGCACAGTGTCCTGTTCACTTTATGTCTGAATTTACACACCAGAAGTACAAGGAAGGGTAAGCTTATAAGAAGGAGAAAAGCCACGAGAAAAGGAGTGGGAATTGTCAGGACTATATTGAAAATGGCAGCTTCCGTATCTGATATTCATGAAACAAATGTGGTTTTTTGATGCTGGTGGCAAAACACTAATTTTTGACTCGTATTTGGGATGTGGTGTCACTTGTCTGATTTTGAAAGATTTTATGACAAAATACTAGGAAATGCAGTTACCTTTCAGTCATACTGCCGAAGAGAGAACTCCCTCCTCTTTCTGTAACTGTGATTACAGATTTACTTCAGCCCTTGGAAAACTTCAGTTTTGTTTGAAAAGTTCACTAGAAGAAAAAAAAAAAAGCTAGAGCCACTGTCTGCTGCTTCATCACCGTGGGTTATATTTTTTTAAAAAGGCCGACTGCATGTCCAAATAAGCAGAGGTGCTCTTGTCAAAGGCCAAATTAGCTCTTGACAAGAGAGTCATGAATGTGTTTTATGTTAGAGTTTGTAATGAAAAGCTAAAGTTGTCAATATTTGAGCTCTAGGTATTTTGCTTTTTTTTGAGGCTCCCTCAATTACACCTGGCATCTGATGAAAGCTGTTTGTTTTGCTTTTTAGATTGACGTGTTCCTGGCCAGAAGTCTCCTGGAGAAGCTGTATCTGTTTCAGGTATTTCCATTAACTTTAATGCAGTGATAGCTTGTTTAAAATAAATTAAAAAACCAGTAGTACTCCTTACTGTTTCAGCCTTCCAAGATCATGGATATAGGCAAGCCCGTTTGGTTCTCACTGTTGAAATATTTAGTATTAAATATTTGCCAGGAGAGGAGTGGTCATTTGTGGCTCAGACTTGTCATTAAATCACTCCCTTTAACCACTCTAAGGGACTGCTTTTAGTAGATGATGTCTTTTTATCCTGGTTTGGATAAATCTGCAGTCTCTTAGCCATCTTCTGTCACCACTGATTTCTGCCAGCTTTACTGTACATTTCTTTCAAACTGGTCCTATTTAAAATGCCACTAATTCATAAATTAGTGCAATTCATCAGAATAGCCTGCTTCTGTTGTGGAGATAAAATTAACTAGTGATTGAAGGTGGAAATGTGCCAGGAAGGTAGAGGTTTGTTTTCCATTCTGCCACTGAATTTCCCTAATTTTTATCCTTTATCCTATTTACTTTTCCCATCTGCAAAATGGGAGTCTTCTGAGGCTGTTGAATGAAACGTTCATTATGAGCATGTGTCCGCTGGTAAGCCCACTGCCCGCTGTGCGGATCCTGTGCATGGCACGTGCCAGCAGAGCGGGGCTGGAGATGCTGGGCCAGACCATACAGCCTTCTGTCTGCTCCATGTCAAGAGTGAGCATGGGTTAGGGATGGGGCTGCGGCTGTTCTGGAGAAACGGCAGCTCTGAGCAGAATGCTGCTATGGCTGGAAAATTTCGTTTGGATACCATATTGTCTTCTCAGCATTACCTGATGGTTCAGAAGAGAGAGACCCGTGTGGCTGAACCTGGGTTTGGTGTCCTGACTATCTACCTACAGCCCATGTCCTGGAAGCCAACACTACTTATGTAAACACACAAATATTTTGCTTTTAGGAAATGACTCTCCAGAGAGTTAGTGCTGAGGAATGGGTTTTTAATTGCTTCTAACACTTCTTTTTTCAGCTGGACTAATGTATGGGTACCGCTTTCCTGTGTTACAGTTCATTGTGGTGTGTGAGGGGCAGGGAGGGGGTTGTGTACTGACGAAAACAGGACTAGAGGGAAAGTACAGGCTTTCTAGGTCGTATTCCCAAATCCCCTCATGACTCACCAATCAGTCAATTAATTTCTTTTTTTGATGTCTTGTACCCATCTGGCAAGTGGATCCACATGTGGGAGGACAGGGAAGATTAAATTAGTTTCTGTAAAGTTCTTTGATCCTTAAACGAAGAGGGTTTTATGAAACGGATTTGTTTTCCAGTATCCTATTCGTCCCGCTTCCATGACGTATGATGATGTTACACATTTGTCAGCGAAGATAAAGCCAAAGCAGCAAAAGGTTGGTCATCGTTTGAGTTCAGTCTGTAAAAGTTGTTTTATGTTGTGCAGAATGTACTTAAGAAAAGCACGTTGTGTTTGAGCTGTTAAAACTATGCAGCTACTTGCAGGACCAGATCTCTGTGCTTGAATGTATTGGGGGAGTCTTCTATTGCGTCTGTAAAGTAGGGTTTAGAATAAGAGTAGTTTATAAAGAGAGAAATTAAAGTCATGATGGAAAAGCCACTCTTTTAGTATAAAATAGAGTCACTCAGAGAAATGTTGTTACTAATGCTAATTCAGTCTAGGTGATTTAAAATGTCTTTAAAATATTCAATAAAGGGTTGAGCTTTGGAGGCATGCTCTGTCTCTCAGTGTTAGCACAGTCCTTGATTTCTCTCTTGCTTGGCTGTGGATCATCACATTCCTTTTGAAATTGGTGGGGTTGAATAGGTAGTGAAAGCATAGCCAAAGCCAAAATGATTTCACTTACTTGCGAATGTATCACAAAACTTTGGCTGTGTTTTTGAAATGTATTATTGTTAAAAAAACAGAAATAGATGTTTGTGATATTAGGATTTTGCTCTGGGAAATGGTTAAGGAAAGTACTTGTGTGAACTTTGGAGTTAGGATGCATGTTGTGTTCAGGAAGTCTATTAAAATTAGCAAATATTTGCATTGTAAGTCCTGTGCAGACTCTCAAATCTGTCATCTCATCCAGGGACTTGTAACTCGTTCAGGTTATGAGTACCATAAAGAGGAAGAAAAAATGAGGCAATAGCTGTGATAGACAAATTTATAAGGGCTTTGGCACACCCTGATGAAAAATGTATACTGTGTTGTTATAACATACCATATGCTATGCAGGAAAGTGCTTATTTTTGAACATTTGTCTGTTTAAAGTTCAAAGTTTGGGGGAAAATGCTCCTTGTAACTAAAATCTTAGACCTTGTTTCTCTGCTTCGACCGCTGTGAATCAGGAGTAACGATGGAGTTAGCGGTAAGTGCTGCAGTCTCAAACTTATCAGCATCGAGGCTTTTGCTTTTGAAGAGGATGCAGTTACTTTATACTGCCTGATACCCAAACTAGAAGGAAACATACCTTAAATCTGAAAGATTCGTAATGAATCCTCAGTGATGGGGAGGCTTTGAGGATGTTGCTTGTGCTTTTGATTTGTACTGACAAGTAAACTAAACTGATGATACAGTGGAAGGTACCCATCAAAGTGAAGGTGTATTTCAAGGCTGCCTAAAGAACTCTCATTTCTCTGCTCCCATTCATTTGCATGGGAGTTTATATATTTCGAGCTTATTGTTAAAATGTCCCCATCCTACAAAAAGCCATATATGTGCTCAACATTGTGCATCAGATTTGCTCTGTGAGTTTGAATAATGCTGCTTATGTATTTTAAATTTACTGTAAACCTGAGGAAATGTTAGCAAGCGTGGTATTGAATTTTTATCAATATTTTTGGAGTTCTGTCGTGGTAATTAGCTTTCTTCTCTTTCATACTATTTAGGTTGAACTTGAAATGGCCATTGATACTTTGAATCCTAACTACTGTCGCAGCAAGGGAGAACAGATTGCTCTCAATGTAGATGGCACGTGTACAGATGAAACAAGTACCTATTCCTCGTAGGTGTCCTCTTTGCCTTCATTGCCCTTTGTGGTGAGCAAGGTACATGTATGTCCACCAGGGCTTTGGAGAAAGGCGAGAACAAGTGGCTGTACAGTCTCGGGGGGTGCTTTGGACACTGTTTCATAGCAAGTATGCTATGAACGAAGTAACCTACGTTTTTTGGTGTTCTTCATGAATTCTGAATTGTAAACAGAAGGATGAGTATATATATTTGCTGCGGTTGTTGATATTCCATTTTGAGAATTGGTTATTTCAGACCTTTAAAATCTGTGTGCCACGTTGCCTTGTAGAATACAATCTCACAGCATTCATTTGTTTGCAGGAAGCTGATGGACAAGCAAACTTTCTGCTCTACGCAAGCTGCTAGTAATGTTTCCCGCTATGCAGCTGCTGTTTATAAAAAAGGTAAATTTCTTTTGCTTACCACTCACATCAGTGAAACATGTACGTTTCAGGGTTAAAATAAGACGTGTTTGTTCTTTTCATTTCAGCCTAGGTTTTAATTGACTGATGGGTCTTTAAAGAAAGGAAAAAATTTGCTTATCAATGTCCATAGAGTCCTTGAGAAGGTCTTGCAAAATTGTAAATATTATGTAAGAATACTGTGGATTTGTAGATGCCTCCAGGATCTTAACAGCGCATGGTGTCCTGAAATAATGCACATTTGTAGCGTAGATTTATCACTGTTATTTAAATTACTGTCTCCATCTAATTTTGTCTGTCTTATTTTCCTGTTTAACATTTCTTGCCCTTCTCTAGTCTTCTAGACTCTTTAGTCTAGGAGAGTTTCGATCTTCTGATCATGTAAGATGAAAATATGTAGGTTGTCTTCAGTGATGACTATTTTACTAGGAGTCTCCTGGACTATAGGTCAAGTCTGAGCGAGAATGTGGCTCTCTATAAGGTGCAATTTAAACACAAAAAGGAATGTAGCAGAAATAAGTCTTGGTCTTTGTGGTGGGTTGACCATGTCTGGATGCCAGGTGTCCACCAAGCCGCTCTATCGCTCACTCGCCTCCTCAGCAGGATTGCAGGTAAAAAATTGAGATGGAAAAACCTCATGGGTCAAAATAAAGGCAGTTTAATAAAACAAAAGCAAAGACCTTGTGTGGAAGCAAAGGACAGCAAAAGATTTATTCTCTACTTCCCTTTAGCAGGTGATGTCTTCCCAGCAACCACTTGCTGGGAAGTAGGGCTTCAGCAGGCATTGCAGTTGCTCCAGAAGACAAATGTTTTAATAACAGATGCTCCCTCACCCTTCTCTTAGCTTTTATTGCTGAGCAGTCCATATGGCACGGGGTATCCCCTTGGTCACTTGGGGTTCCTGACCTGGCTGTGTCCCCTCCCAGGATCTTGCCTGCCCCCCAGCCTGCTGGTGAGGGATGTTGGAGGGGCAGCCCTGATACTGTGTGTGCTGCTCAGCAGCAGCTACAACACTATTCTTTCTAGCTAGCAACACGGAGCACAGCACTGTGAGGGCTGCTATGGGGAAAATCTCAGCCAGACCCAATGCAGTCTTTCATATTCCTTTGAAATCCTGAGCACTGGATGATTTTTTAACTCAAATCCCTTTTTATGTTTTACTGTATTAAATATTTATGTGCAATTGAAGTTGTGCCTTTACAGAGATAGGGAGACAATGAAAAGTGCTGCCCTTATGCAGTGGAAAAAAACCTATGTTAATCAGCGTTAATTCTCTTTTTCAGGTGAACTTCACCTGACTCCACTACATGGAATTCTTCAGCTGAGGCCAAGCTTCACCTACTTGGACAAGGCTGATGCAAAACACCGAGAAAGAGAAGCTGCTAATGAAGGTAAATACTTTACAAATTGTCTTTTCTTTTGTGAGCCGAGATACAAGTTCTCTCTGTAATTTTACTGGTAAGAGTCATATTCTGAAGGTGTTTGTTATAACAACATACTGATTATAAGGCCATTTCTCAGATTTTATTCACTGATCTAATTTTCAATGCAACTGCATAAATGTTTTTGTGGGCGCAGTGGGGGGGAACTGGCAGAGGGTCAGGAGGTGGTGGGTGGTGTCAGAGGGCAGCAGTAGGGAGTGCGTCACCACTACCACTGGAAAGTTACACTGTGAAGCTCAACGCGAGCAGTAGCTCCTGTCAATGGTGCAATGTGGTGCTGTCATACATTGCATAGTTTGACAAGCTGGGATTGAACCCATAGTTAGGTAGTTCCTAGTATCTCTTTCTTCCTCCATAGGATGCCAAACAGTTACAGATTGGCTTTGGCTCTTTTACTGCAGTGATGTGTTTATTCTGCTGTATTTTTTGGCAGGTGGTGATTCATCCCAGGATGAAGCTGAAGATGATGTTAAGCAAATAACTGTATGTCCAAATTCCCTTTTTTATGATAGTTCAGGCAACAGTTCACAAGAAAGCATGACAATCCACACCCAAATAGAAGCACAGGAAATCTCAGCTAGTCCTGATAACCCTGGGCTGGGTAGGGGAGGAAGCAAGATGGACTTGTTCTTGTTGCTCAAGCGTAAAGATGGCTTTGACAGCAAGGAGTGATTGATTTATGCTAGGGCCCCTAGACTCCGTTGCTTATGTAGCAAATAAATAATGCAGATATTCTGTTTCAACGTTGATGGGGCTGTATTTAATGACGATGATGCCCAAATCTTCTAGGTACGATTCTCTCGCCCTGAGACTGAACAAGCTCGTCAACGACGTGTTCAGTCTTATGAGTTCCTGCAGAAAAGACAAGCAGAAGAGCATTGGGTTCATCTACATTATTATGGCTTGAAGGTAGGTGTGTGCTGACTGCTAAGGAGGCTGCCGGTCATGGAAGCTCAGCCAAATCTAGAACTGTTTTTTAAATCTGGGTCCATGGGAGTCAGGGAATCATCAAAAGTTAATAAGGAAAAGTAGCTCTGTAGGCTTTGATAGGTCCTGCAGTGTTCTGTGCCTCTTCCACTGGATAATGATTTGGGGTTTCCACACTGGAAAAGGTTTAAAGCAAGAGTTGACAAACGTGTAAGTCTGAGAATCACTCAAGTCTTGGATTATAAACTGGACTTTGGGAAAGACTTGGGAAACCCAGTCAGTTGAGTGGCAGAAATCCTGTTTGCCTGCCCTACGTGCATGTCTGTCAGGAGATTTTGAGGTCATAGCAACAGAAATTTTCCCACATCGCATGAGCATCATCCAAGAAAGTGAAAGCAGAACAACAGTTAGCAATGTGGAACGCCTGAATGGTGCAGTAACGACAGGGTGGTCACAGTTTGGAACGAGGAATCCAACTCTGGCATTTTTTATGTTTTCAGTATGTGGTGGTGATTCTTGTTTTTCTCCATACCTCCAGGATAGCCGTTCTGAACACGAGCGCCAGTATTTATTTAGTCAAGGTCACAGCCTTGCTGAAAACACAGAATTAATTAAATCTCCCAGGTAATGGCTTGATTATTTCCTACAGAAATTGCAGTGATTTATTAGGATGGTTTTCAGAGTAATAAACAGGAATATTCTTTAAAAGTCTGATCTTTGATAATTCTATCCCTGATAAAAATGGAATTATTTTAAAAATACAAAAACAAATGAGCCTTCAACTTTGTCAGGTTGCTTTCTTTGTTCCCCTGTGCTCTGAGATTAAAGCTAGTTGTTTTCACTTGGGATTGTTGCTTCTTGTACATTATCACAACCCTGCATTTCTGGGACTGTGGACACTGTAAAGAAAAGGAAAACAAAAGCTTATTCTGGTTAAAATAAATTAAAACTCTTCCATTGTTAGCAAATCTTAATAAACTTTCTTCTGTGATTTGTGAGAGACACCTGAAACTACTTGAAACTTGTTTGGTTTTGTTCCTTAGTGACTGCAGCTATACAGGAGTCTCCCCAGGATGCAGTCAGTACTACTGTCTCGCTGTAAATTGGTGCAGCCATGGCCAAGTAGTAGGAAAGTGGCAGATTCTCTCCCTGTTTAATGGTGTGGGTGTATTTTTCTTAACATTTAATTCATCTCAGTGGAACAAAGATAGGTGTTCTGAGAAGTCTTTTGGGCCTGATTCTTTTCTCACAGACGCTGGTAATTACACGCGTGGGAAAGACTTTTTGCTTGTTGCAGGCATGATATTCTCCCTGTCTACAGGACTTCACATGACCCCTCTTACTGCTGTGTCAGAGCACCTGTGTTCTATGTATTTACTCTTGCAGTTCCTTTTTGGACACCGCTCTATACAGAAGATCTGGGATTCCAACTTCCATTTAATTCGTATCTTCTCTTTGAGCCAATAGCTTTTGATTGATGCCAATAGCTTTTACTAGTGCTGAATTTACAGAGGAAGATGGGACAGGAAAGAGGAGAGCTCTCTTTTCAGGCTAGTGTTTGTTTTGTAGAGTTCCACAAGTAGGATTGCTGTAAACAAGAAATACTTAAACTTGGGAATTCCCACAATAAGCATTTTAAGGATGTGTTCTCTTTTCTTCTAGTGAATATTTAATGATGCTGATGCCTCCAAGCATAGAGGAAGAGAAGTAAGTGTTTGTACAGAATGTTCGAAGTCCATATTGGCTCTGCTCTTTTTCATGGCTGCAAATGTGCTTGTTTATCTGCAGTGACAAACCAGTGGCTCCAAGCAATGTGCTTTCTATGGCCCAGCTGAGGACTTTACCCCTTGCCGATCAGATTAAGATCCTGATGAAGAATGGTTTGTAGCTTTTGTAATACATTTGCACTTTGTGACTTTTAATTGCCTCAGATAAGGTACCTTTCCTAGTAGTGCCAGTTGTGTTACCTCACCAGACAGTCTGTCTGTCCCTCTGATTCTGTGAAGAATCCAAATCCTGAGCCTTTCCTTAAGAAGACTTACTGTGCGGAGGAGAGCAGTAACAGCAGATCTCAGTGCTGCTCTGTATGTTTGCAATCAACCTGCTCTTAGAATAATTTCTAATCCGATGACAGCTTTCTGGATACATCAGTTTCATCAGGTGAGGAACGTGAGGTCTGAGCATGAATCATAAGTTGAAGATTAATGCAACAAGCTGCACTTTGGCATTTTCTGGGAAGTTTTCAGTAACACATTCTTCATGAGTGTAATCTGGGAATTTTATTTTGTCTCTTCAGAGTTACTGTCTGATGAGAGCAAATCCTGAGGACTTTGCCCAGAGGAGCTTCCTGTCTTGTTAGGTGTCTCTGTTTCCAAATACTGCCAAAGGCATAAATTTATTTTATGTTATTAATGCATCAATTTGGGACCAGTTAAGCTAATCGACTTGGATGCAACACTAGCAGATATTTTTAGAACAGCTGATGACTAGCGTGCAGGTGTGAACTTGGTAGAACTTAGGTTTGGGTTTTTTTCTAAGATACAGCTTTGAACATGAACATCAACATAAATCATAGTGTCCTAGATTTATAAATCTGTCTTTATCGTGTCCATTGAAGAAACCCTTAATCTGGTGTGTATTTTGCCTTTCAGTGAAGGTCATGCCATTTGCAAATCTGATGAGTTTGCTTGGCCCTGGGACTGACTCTACAGCAGTTCTCCGCTGTATCCAGCAGGTGGCAATGCTGGTCCAGGGAAACTGGGTGGTGAAGAGGTATGGCTCGTCTTTGTTACTGGGACATGCTTTTCTGCTCTAAGGAGGGGATCAGAACAATGGCTTTTATATGCTCATATTCCTTGTGTCCCAAAGTAGTCATGTGCTAAAATCAAAGTACTGTAAAATCTTGATTTAATATTTGGTGCTTTTTACTGCACAGTCAGATATTGAAAATTTAAAGGGTTGATGTTAAAGGCTAATGCCTTAGTATTTACCCCAGTAGAATTATGGCTGAACAGTGGTGTAATCTGTATTTGCGTTTGTGTTATGTCAGGATTTTGATGTTGTCCCCACTCGTGCTCTTTTGTGAGAGGACTATCCTGACTTCTTCCAGAGATTAGTGGCAAATACAAACACAGAAAACGAAACCAATGTATTTCTTAACTAAATTCAGTCAAAGAAAGATCCTTGTGCAGTCACCTTGCTGTTCATCAGTGGATGCTGTTCTTGTCAGCTGAAAGCTACCCTCTATAAGGCATTTCTCACAATAAATCAAGTGTTGGGGTACTGAGTGTACTACATTAAAGGGATTCTGTATCATCCTCCTGTTTATTAGGATAAAGCATCCCACTGAGAGTCAAAGCCTGAACTGCAGTATGATTTTCTTTTCCTGGGTGGAGCACTGCATGCAGAGAATTATAGTCTCTGGAATAGCTCTCTGTGTTGAGATAAGTGGCACCAGCCACCAGTCCAAGTCTGTAACAGGATGTGTTTCAGCTATTGTGATACATGCCCATATTAGTGTCGTGAACGGGTTTTACAGCAACCCTTGCTGTCCCTCCAGCCATTTCAGAAGGATGCTGGAAGCAAGTTAAAAGATGGCATATTAGCATTCAGATTGTTTTATATGTTATAGCTGATTCTTTGTTCTTAGAGATCTGGCAGATCTGGCATGTTCAGGGTGGTTGGGTGCAGAGCAGCACGTGTACATCAGAGCTTTGCATGGAAAGGGGACCCATTTCCTTAGCCTGGGTAGGATAAAAGTCATGAACCGTGGCTTTGGAGAGCATACTAATGAGTGTCATCCAGTTAGTCCTGCAAGCAGACAATGACACAGGGTAGTGTTCGTCTCGGGGCTGTTTGGTTCAGTGTTGTTCTCTTAAGCCTTTGATTGCTGGGAAAAAAATAAAACCCTCTTATGCCCTTACATCAGCATTTTGGCTAAATGCTGCCTTCAAGGCTGTGTACCATGTTAGCCTAAGCATTTCTTAGGATCATTCTGGTGGAGTTTACACTGATCCAAGGGGGAGGGTAGGCGTTGCAAGAGCAAAGCAGAGCGTGTACCTGCACTGCACACAGATGCTAGCCACAAGGCTAGGTTTCGCTGCTGTAAGCCTTTCTGCACTAGTGTAATTGCAGTGATGTAATTACACCAATATTAATTCCTTTAATGAAAACCATGCTTTGTATATAAAGGTATAATTTTAACTGCAGAACAGGGAAGACGTGTTTGTTATGCTAGTCTTCAACGATGCCATTTTTCTGGAGCACCTAGTAACTATAATATGTTTTCCTTTTTAATTTACAGTGATGTCCTTTACCCGAAAGATACTTCTAGTCCACATAGTGGAGTCCCTGCAGAAGTGCTCTGTAGAGGAAGGGACTTTGTTGTAAGTATAAAAGTGTTTGGTTTCTTCAAAGGAAAACGCAGGTGAAGTTTGCCTGAGAGGCCAACGCATTGCAAAACTCTGCTGTTTCCTCCAAAGAAATGATTTGTACTTTAATCCTAAAGGTGTAATTATAAGTCTGTCATGAGCGTGTTGGTGTAGATTGACATTGTGGCTGGCTGGCAGGCTCAGATCATCTGTTGTTAACAGTATTCATGTCTTCCTAATACATGCTGCAAGCCCCTCTCACGTAGCCCCCACAATGCAGGGTGTACAGAAAAGCCAGGACTGGATAATAAAGTGCTTGTTTCTCCAGATACGTTTCTGTGGGCTCAAGATCGTGAGGTCTCAGGAGGGCAGCGTGAGTAAGCCTTGTGCTCTGTGAGCATGCACTGTTGATCATTAAAAAGGACTTTATTCCCCAGAGCTGCTAATCAGTGAAAGGACTCTGTTCCTGCCTTTTGTGAGCAGTAGCTGCACATGGAAGTTGAAACGAATGCAGGTCTTGTAAACCACAAATAACCACAGCAAAAAGGAGCAACCTCTGCATTGTGTTTATTTTCACTAACCATGGAAAGAATCAAATTCTGGAGTGGTTCCTAAGTTCATATTCAGTTTATGGCTTCCACCCCATCAAAGAGAAGCTGATGAGTGCACTGCTTTCATTTTTTTCAGTTTGACCTGACTGTTCCCCTTTTTTGCAAAGTTTATGAGATTTAATTCTGATTAGAAGCATGCTGTGCAAGAGACTGAAAGGATATTACAGCACTAGTGTAAGATGAAACTGATGGTGATTGAAACTGACTTTTTTATTGAGTCTTGAAGTCTGCCCAAGACACTGCCATATGGAGACCTGGATTCATGTGTGATTTAGGACACAGTAGATTAGGTGACACGTCGTGCGTAAAGTTCTAGGGGCCAGAAATTATTATGCTTAGTTAAGTAAGCGGTAGCGTTTTAGCAGTTAAGAGGTATTTGTCTTATGTCAAATATACCTTGTATGAGAAATGGATCTGGGTTGATCTTAAAGGCAAGTAATTTGCTCATTAGCTCTACAACAGGTAAAAAGTTAAAATGTTAGAAAGCATCAATAATTCTGGCTTTCAGATGAAGTGAAATGTCTGGTCATAAGGCTCAGAAATAGTGTGCAATGCTGTGTTAAATCTGTGGAGAAAACATGTTCTAGCTTAAATAGTTCACTTTATTTCCCTGTATATATATTTGTGTAAAGTAATTAATAAGGTTGAAAATATTTATGGACCCATAGTGCCTTATGGTGTCCTCCTGTTCCATGCTTTACTTTGTGGGAGGAGGAAAAGTAATTTGTGTCTTTTCTGAAAGCTCTGTTTTGTCCCCAGATTCTCAGATAATAAATTCCGAGGACATGAGTACCATTGGCTGTAGGTGAGGGTCTGATGAGAAATGGCTGCCTCAGAGTTGTGTGCAAGGAGAGCTGATAGTTGCTGCCACAGGAAGCGTATCTTCTTGAGCTTTAGAACAGAAATGCCCTCTGCCCTCAGATCACCATGCATGGTGATTTTTGTGTGTTTGTGGTCAGAAAGAAGGACGCATAGATGACATTGTAGGGCAGGTAGAAATTGGCAGTAATGAGATCTTGAATTCTTTGCAGCATTATTAATACACAGACTAAACAAGGTTGCGGTCTGTTTAAATGGAGACGGGAAGAAATCAAAAGTCACAATCAGAGTGTTCTACCCAAGTCCTTGTGTGTCCTGTTATCCCGCTCCCAGCAGCCACCTCTCAGGGTATCACTCTGTAGGAGCTGTTCTGCAGAACACCTGACATGAACTGGGGACAAGTGTGTGAGTGACAGGCCATCTCAGCATAACTGTTACTGTGATGTGCATTGAAGAAAGGAATGTGCACTTTTTAGGGGGCTGTGTGCTGCAAAGGAAAACAGTCATCAGCCTCTACAGGCCCTGCATTAACTGAAGTGAGTGAAGAGTTTCTCCAGGTTGATGATTATATATGTGGGAAGCTGAGCCTCAGGTGTGACTTCTGGAGTCCCAGCACTGATGCAGTGGATCTTTGGTTTTTTAGAAGCTAAATGGAGTTTGAGTTCAAGAGATTCTTCATAGCTTTTGTAGTCACGGGTTCATCAAGGCTAAACCATGGACTCTCAAAGTTTTTGATACTGTATTCATGGCCATTTGAGGACAGAGAGGCCAGAAAGTGTTTTCCCACTGTCTGGCCGAGAATCACTTAGTTCCACATTCTTGAATGGAATGGGGTTTCAGTTTTTCTGGTAAAGTCATTGAACAGCGTCATTACTTCAACTTCAACTGCTAAATACAGTTACTAGTTTTTTCTCCTTTGTTGCTTTCCTAGATGTGGAAGTTCACACAGGACCGCTGGGTTGTGAGAAAGGAAGTGGCAGCAGTTACAAAAGTGAGTGGTGGTTTTTTTTCCTAAATCAGAAGTAGGTGATACGTGCAAGGCTTTGTCTGTAGGTTGGTGGTGGATGCTCCTGCTTTTTGTCAGGTTCACAGTGTCTGTGTTACTGCTGACTTTCGGCGTTGCTCACCAGGTGCCTTCACTTTGTGACAGGTATAGATACACACTCTGATTTGCCAGTGTTTCAAGCAGCTCCCACAGTTACCACGGCTGTTACCACAGTTACCACAGGATATGACTGGCCTTGTAGCCGAGCCACTGGAATGCATCTTGTCCTCATCTGTTCCAGTGGAAAGCCAGACACAATTTGAATTAAGCTGATAGATCCTGCACCAAAGCGGAGGAGTGCTTGTGCGGTCCACACTAGCTACTTTACAGAAGAGCAGCTCCTCTGTTGGCATTTCCCAGTTGTCCATATTGAATAAAAGCTTTAAAGCAACTCAGGCACCTGAATGTTCTGTTCAAACTGGCAAATGAATGAGAAACGTTAAGTAAAGGAGACCAAAAAAAGTACTTCCTTAAAATGCAGTAAAATGATAAAACATGAGTCAATTTATGCACGGGCCATATGTTTTTGGGATGTAAGATCCAGTGCTGCTTAAAAGCTATAAAATAAAAATAATGTTGTAGAATATGCTGCTCTGCACAATGAAGTCTTTTCATTTCAGTGTGAAAACTCCTTTTCTTCACAGAACATGCCATGAGCTATTTGACTCTCAGGTGACTAATCACCACTGCTCTCTGAAGTCCTGTGTGAGAGTGTTGGTGCAGAGAAGGTTGAATATCTCTGACTTAGCTGGGTGTGTATTCACAGAGGTGCCCCAGATGATATATCAAATCAGCCCTTCTCTTCCTGTCTCATGGAACAATGCCCTTTGCTGCATGGCTGCATATGTCCTATGTAAATTGACTTCCATGAGACTTCCTTCAATACTCTTCATGCTTTTTTTTTTTTCTTCTTCTTTTAGCTTTGCCCAGAAGATGTGAAAGACTTCCTAGAGCACATGTCTGTGGCAAGAATAAACAAAGGTTGGGAGTTCATGCTCCCTTACGATGAAGACTTTGTTAAGAAGCATCCAGATATAGTTCAGAGGCAACATATGCTGTGGATGGGCATTCAAGCCAAGTAAATTACTTGTTTCATTTTGGGGAATAAGATAAAACCAGAGAACTACCTTGTACAAAGTTTTTGTAGACATTGATAGATAATTCGATCTGTATTGCCCTAAGGTTTCCCCCTCCCAGGCAGTGATGTGTTGGGGGTGTCACTGTATCATTGAAATTGCTCCTGTTCCTTGGCTCCCTTGAGAAATTGAGTGTTCTGGCTAATAGGTAAAGCTGGCATGGCTGCATGCAGGCACGAAACTGTCCTGTTATATTTTATCTTTGTTTTTCAGATTAGAAAAGGTCTATAATCTTTTAAAGGAGCACTTGACACCAAAGAAACAAGAGGCGCAATCAGGTAATGATCCAAGCAGAACACCTGGAAGCGCATGCATCCCTCCATATTCCAGGGTGATGTTTTGGAATTCCTTCCCACATTTTTTGAACATGGTGGGGACTGGTCTTGCTTTGTTTGATATTCTTCCTTTCTTGCAATTTCCTCTGAATTATTTGAGACAGATCTTGGTCTTTACTGGCATTACTGGCATCACTGATGTTGGGGTGACACAAGCTTACTGTAGCATCCTTGTAGCAGAGCAGGGAGGATTCCTTGGCACTGGGGTATCACTAAATAGCAATAGTGTAAAAGCAGCTGGTTCTGTTATCCACTTCTTCATTCAAGGTGACTTGTATGGAGGAAAGGTGAAGCAGCTCCTGTGGAAGACGGGGCGAGTGCACAAGTAATTCTCACCTCTCTGCTTGCAAGCTAACATGCGTGAAGTGATTTTTTTTTTTCTTTTCCCCTAATTTGCACTGGACTCTCGGGGGGGGGGGGGGGGGGGGGGGGGGGGGACAGGGGACACGACTGCAAGGAGGCGAGAAGCTGTCTCTTTGACATCCTTCTCCACCATAGATGCCAGTGAGAATATTAAAGTAGCTGCTCCATAATCTTAAAAGATTGTGAAAACTTGAGAATCCAGAGAGTTTCAACTAGGCATTTGGCTCATTGCCAGACACTGGAGCCAATGAAGATTATAAGCAGAACTGACAAATATGAATCCATTTCAATACCCTATGTCTGATCTGCTTGGAAGGATTAGGTGTTGGGTTATTTGGAGAGGAATATTGAGCCTAACAGCAGAGGAGATAACAGCGCATGTGCTGTGCATGCTTCTACCTTCAACACAGCACTCCTTCCTTTGGCATTGAGAATAGATTCCTCTGCTGCTAGTGCACCCCCTCCTTTCACCTTTGGGTAGCTGGATGCGGAGAGGACACAGGGGAAGAGGTGCAGGACTGCATGGGAAGGGACTGCCTCCTGTATTATCCCTGGGTAATAATACTAAGAAGAAGGTCTCAAGATTTTGACACTGTGCACCTTATACTAAAAGGATGCTCAGGTTCACTCTCCTCACTGTACCTATACGACATCCTTGTGGTAGCTCAGGCTGATGCTGCAACAGCCCCACCAGCCACTAGATACTGAAAAAAAAAAAAAAAAAAAAAAAGAAGTTGTTGTACAGAGAAGTATCGGGTCACACATAGAAGTGTTTAAGGAGTCTCTATCCTGTTTTCCTGATTTGTGGAAAAGGCCCTAGTGATGGAACACATACACTTTGTCTTTGCTTCAGGTTCCTTGACTGGAACATCTTTCCTTAAACAACTGGCTCACCACGACTCCCCAGAAAAAAGCCACCAAAAACCCCCAAAACTCTAAAGTAAACTATAAACAACAAACTGGGTTTATGTCTTAGATTTCACAAACAGGTGATGTTTCCTGGTTCTATTCTCTGTGAGCCCTTCAAGAAACATTCTGCAAGACTAGAGCCCTGGTTACGGTGAGATTTATGGTATCTTTTGTTTCTTACTAGCTCGTCCATTGCTGGTTTCTGGGGAGCAAAGGGTCAGCATGGCTAAAGCAAAAGTCAAGCAGAACTATGGGCAGCTGGAGAAGGAGTTCCAGAAGCAAAAGGCAGAGATGAAATCAAATGACACATCAGCCAAGATGGATGTTTCTAATATCCGCATTAAAGAGGAGCCTGTGAGTGACGAGGAGCTGATGGATACCTCGGCTTATAAGGGCATGAACAACGGCATTGTTAATGGCCTCCATGCAGAGGAGGACTCTACAGACTCTTTAAATGGACACTTGCCTGGAGGCTGCATTGACCGGGTAGCCCAAGAACTGAAGGCTTTTGTGTCGTCAACATTTAAGAAACAATTTGTACTCACCCTGAGTGAGCTTAAACGGTTATTTAACCTTCACTTAGCCAGTCTGCCTCCAGGACATATGTTGTTCAGTGGCATTTCGGACAAAATGTTACAGGACATGGTGTTGGACACTGGCTGCAAACAGATCTTGGTGCCTGTAAGTATGTTTTTCCCTTGGTGTACTTTACGGAGGAGAGACCGGGGGGTCAGTTAAACGTCTGAGCTGTGAAACGTGTGTGTATGTCCTGTGCTGGTGGCCCAGAGAACGGATGTGCTCCGAGTAACTGTCCGGTATTGGGTATGTTGAAGCTGCTGGAAGTTTGTCTGGTGTCCTGCTTCTGGCAGGCTCCACACTCCTCCTTTGCTGTGTGGTGCTGCACTGCTTAGTTGTCTTTGAGGTTCTGCTTCTGCATCCACACTGTGTGCTGCAGTGTCTCACTGTCCTGACTTGCTCCTGTTACCATAGAGTCATAGAATAGTTTAGGTTGGAAAGGACCTTAATGATTACCTAGTTCCACCCACTCCTGCCCTGGGCAGGGACACCTTCCACAAGACCAGGTTGCTTCAGGCCCCTTCCAACCTGGCCTTGGACTCCTCCAGGGATGGGGCAGCCACAGCTTCTCTGGGCAACCTGGGCCAGGCTCTCACCACCATGATCTGAGTCCCAAATGCCCATCAGCTCTTCTGGAGTTGCACAAGCTCCTTCTCTCGGGGACAGGGACACAGTTGGGGGAGGAAAGGTGGCAGTGTCTGCCTGGGAGTGGCAAGGACACCCAGCAGAGCCCTCTGGGAAGCAACAAACCATAGCTGTAGCAGGTTTCCTTGTCAGTCCTTCCCTCCTAGACACTTAGGGAGAGGTGTCTTTGTTCCTTTGTCTTTATCGAAATTACATGTGATTGCATGAGACAGAGCCAGGTTTGTGTGACAGCAGATTGCTTTGGAAAGGAAAAGGAATTTGGCATCATGGGAAAGAGCCTAAGAGGAAGTTAATTTTACAAGACATTTGGCAGTGCTGATTGCGTGGCAACCAGAAAGAGCTTGGGATTCAGCTGCCTTTGGGGAGAGAGGAAAAACCCATGTGAACTGCTGGAAGGAGCAGGCAGGCTGAGGAGAGAGCCTGGAGGGGTGGAGCTTACACCCAGCTAAGGAATAAGGGTTGCTTTGGGGGGGGTGGGTGGTGTCAGAAATAACATGTTCAGTCGTGTGCAAAGTACATATTGTGGTACCTGGGAACCCAGAAACAGACTTGAAATGCCACTGGGGAGACCACCAATTCCAGTACTTTCTGCTTTCTCTCTTGACAGCCTCCAAGTCCTGTTGTGGGTAGTGTTTGCCTGGAGCTGCCTCAGCGCTGGCTCTGCTCTGTGCACAGTGTAGTGTGTGCCTTTGCCATGCTGATGGTAAATAGCTGAGGTCATTGCTGCTCTGTTACTTGGGGTTGGGACTTGCTTGCTTTGGAAATTTGGGGATTTTGGACACGATTCCATCCACTCCTTGCTTAAGCTGTGAGGAATGAAAGTGGAATAGTTTCTTTTTTTCAAAAAACAGCCAAAATAAAATCCTCCTGAAGAGAGGTGGCTGGGGACTTCCTTCTGTCTGGAAAACCCTGTCACAGGAGACTTGCAGAGGTGTACAGGTGGTCACTGGAACATCTCTTGCTGGAGGTTTGCTGGAGGTTTTAGTTCAGCTGACCTAGAATTTACTGCAAAACTTGAGATCTTGTACAGGAGCCTGTCTAAGCCTGTGCTGTTATCAGCAATATACGTCACTGGCCCCCTGATGCTCTGTGCAGATGGCAAAGGGTCCCACGGCTGGTTTTACTTTTTGCACAGGCTCAAATGCTTTGGTGTTTCTCAGTTGTTCCCCTGGACAATTTTGTCAGAATTCTGTGAGGGTGCCTCAGCTAGAGGGTTGTTTAGCATGGGATTTAATAGTTGCTCATTAGTTTTTCTGTATTTCAAAGTGCTTTGGTGATAAAAATCAATGATCTGAGGTAATTAAAATTGTGTTCTGTGGGGGGTGAAGACACTCATGGCTTGAATGCTGCGCTATTATGGAAAATACGTTGCTGAAAATGGCAATTGAAACCTTACTAGAGGAATGCAGGACTTGTTATAAAGTTATAAAGCTGAACAACTGCACCAGGGCGTGAGATAAACATTGTTTGTGGAGAGCCAAAAGAGGCATTGCTGCAGCTGCAGTGGGGCTGTGCGGATGCCTTCGCTTTGTGGTGTCCTTGAGCGGGAGGGAAAAGCTTAGGCAAAGAAAGAGCAAATTCTGGGCAGATGCCCCCAGTGCACTGGAAGTGAGCAGAGATATCCCCTGGCAAACCCCATCCCTCTTCCTGGGGTGGAGTCTGGCTCCTGAGCCACTGTACCCATGGCCTGCAGGCTGGTGGGTGTCCTCCTGCCTCCCTTCCCCTGGTTGTTGGAGTGGCAAGCTTCTGCCCAAATCTTGAAGATATTTTTTGGGGCATCAGGAAATGACATGAGTGTTGCTGAGGTCCGGCCTGACTCTGGTAACAGGAAAGGAATGGGCCCCGTACACAGGGCGAGCCCTTGGAGCTGGTGCCAGTGCAGGCTCCTGGAGAGGTAAGCTCAATGGTTGTCGTGCTTTTGACCCTCAAACCAGGACAATGGTTTACCTCTAGGATTATTCCAGCTGGTAAGTTTTTTTTCTGGTAGACTCAGCCCCTTTCCATCTGGTTTAGCTGTAATGTGAGGTTGCCTGGTGTGGCAGTTTTTAGGGCATACTTAGTGAGACACATCCCAAAGCCAAGGGCTCCTCCCTAAGAGCTTCCCTTTAAATGTGGCAGCCCCGTGGACTTGGGCAGCACTGCATCTCTTCATATCCCTGAACTTGCTCTGGGGGCTTGGAACGGGAGAGGGCCCAGGGCAAATACTTTAAAGAAGAGTTTTAAGGCAGTGGAGAGTTGTTTTGAGGCGAGGCTGGAGAGATTAAGGTAATGAATGTAAGATGTCAAAGGGAGAGCAGATGGCCGGGCAGTGAAGCTGCCTGGATGGAGCAGCACCTACCTCTCCGAAGAGCTGCTGGTGGTGGTTCCCGCACCTGGGGATAGGCTGTCCAACAGCAGAGTTTGCAATGGTTTGGAAGAAGGAGATTCTGTGGGGTTTTCTTCCCAAATCAGTACTGTGTTGGTAGGAAGCAGTTTCCACACAGAATAGCCAGATGAACACGGCTGCATCTTGGAGCTGCAGCTGAAGCGGGAGCAGTTTGTGCTCTGGGTCTGCTGAGTGACTTTCTCTGAGCAAGGTAGCTTATGGCTGGGTGCTCCTGGTGCTGGCATTTTGCCTGTCCTGCTGCAGTGTTTTTTTCTGGAGGGAAATTGAATTATTTGATTTTATCTGTGCCGAATGTATGCAAGAGAGATTATTGCTTAAAAGTGACTGTTCTTACAAGAAGAGAACAATGTCAGGTGTTGCAAGTCCAATAAACCTGAATCCTGGGTCTAAACCAAGTGTAAAACCTGTTATATTCCAGCCATTTAATCCAGTGTGAGAACCAAAGTTGCTAATCCACCAGGCAGCTTCCACTGAGCAAAACTCTTCCCCTGTGCAGTAAGAGCAGAGGCAAGGCATGGAAGGAAAGGCTGATCTTTCACTCCACAATGCACAGGTCTTTTGGTGTGCTGTGATGGAGGCTGCAAGAAAGGCTTGGTTTGTACCAGCTGCCAAGACTGAGGGATGCTGGAACAACCAAGACTGGCTTGTCAGCTTTTCACAGATGATTGATTTAGGTTGTCTGGGTGGTTAGCAAGGAATAAATTGTTAGTGATGGGCAGGAAGAGACCTGTCAGGAATGAAGTCATATTCTAGCATTGCTCATTAGTCACTGCTCCAAGGAGAAATGTTAAGGCAAATGGATGGTATTTTATTTTTTCAGGAGTTCGGGGCATGGAGGGGAGGCAGTCGTGTTCCTGCGTGCAGAGGTGTTTTTCTCTGCCTCAGAAAAATCAAATATATTTCTCTAGCTTGGCACATGGGGAAAAAAAAACCAACCAACACAACCACCAACCAACCAAACCCACTTCATTTTTGGAGCCTGACATGAGCAAGTGCCTGGTTGGTTCACTGTTCATCAGCATTCAGTCCTCTGGAGTCTTGTAGTCTGCCCCAAAACAAGGGTGACAAATACCGCAGAAGCACAGTGCTTGTCAATAACACTGACTTGGGATTAGTGAAGCAGATAAATACAGGATAGAGTCTGAATCTCAAACCCCTACCACTGTAAATGTAAAAACCTCCAGAAAGACCCTGCAGCGTGCTTGGTGGTCTCAGGTGGATACTGCTTTGGATGGTCTGGAAACACAAGCTGCTGACAAGAAAAATCTAGACATCTTGCCGTGACATACTGGCTAAGGTCCAAGGCCTGGGGTGTTTCTGGTACATTGTGGTTGATGCTCTACCAGTGGGAAATGGTCACTATCCAAATTTCATGGGATTTCAGTGTGCCCAGCAGTTCCCTTTTAAAGCTGTGAAGTGTTGGAGTTGAGCCAGACATGGCTCTGCGGCCCATGGCACTACTGTGGGTTACCCCACCATCACCAGAAGCATCATCCATCAGACGTGGCTTGGGCATGTCAAGGCATGTAGTGGTCGTCCCATTCTCTAGGCCATAATTATCCCGCCATTAATTTGGGGTCAGTGCTGCAGAATCACCCAGCAGGATAGGTTTGATGGAGGTCCCATTTCTGTGGAAGCCATCGGGGCTGTGAAGTGTCTACCCCATGGCTGTGGGACGGGCCTGGCCTGAGCACAGTTACCCCTTTGAGTGTAGAATGGAGAGGAGCTTATGTTGTTTCAGCAGTTCTCATTACATGGCAATGACGTTTTTGATTCAGTAAGAGGTGTCAAGGGATACTGTATCATAGAATCATTAAGCAGAACTTGTTAAATAGATGGTTATTTCTAACAGCATCATCTTCTCAGTTTCCTCCGCAGACTGCTGCTTCACCAGATGAACTAAAGGTCTATGCGCTTTGGGAAGCTGGTGATACTTATGATCAGGTAAAGACAAAAAAAGACAAAAAAGTGCTTACTGAGCACTTGGTGTTGTGTTCCTGGAACTAGTCCAGCAGGTAGTTTTCCGCTTTCCCTCTGGAAGTGTCCAGTTTTCAATACCATCTGTTTACAGGTGAGAGAAAGCTCTAAGCTCGCAGGGTCATTGTTGCTGTGTCAAGGCAAGACAGTGTGGGCAGAAATGATGTAAGGTGTTGGTGATACATGTCAGTAACTAGCTCAATGGGATACAAATAACTTTGAAGCTGTGAGGAGAAAGGACTTTCTGATGCAGGCTGACACAGGATCCAGCCCAATTTTTTTTGGTCTTTTGATGGTAATACAATGTTAACCAGAGAGGAGATTATGATGTTACCTGATGTATCCGCTTAGAATAGGAAATTATTACAGCATATGTGAGCATTTCCTGTGTTTTAACTGCTATCAAAGTAAATTAAGCGAAAAGGAACAAACAAAATGTGGATGGGCAATGTAACTCCTGTTACATGGCCTAAATAAATTTTTATAGGAAAGAGTCAAGCAGTGTCCAACCTCCTGCTTGACTGAGGAGTGTGTTGCTGCCCCTTTCTCAGCACATTCTTGTATCTTTGGAGGTGCCCTGGGTGACAGGACGGGTGCATGGAAAGATCCCTGTAGAGCCCTGGGGCCAGGGCACTGCTAGAGAGGAGATGTATATGGGTTGGTTTTGGCATTGCGAAGCAAGAATCCTCTGATGTAGTTCAGTGAACATTTTGTAGAGACTTAAGACACGTGCAGTTTTGACATATAGACAGAGAGGAATAATTGTTCTTCTCTTTGTATTTATGATACATTTTCTTTTAAAGCATCGCCAAGTTTTGCTTGAAATCTTTTCCAAAAATTATCGAGTGCGCAGGAATGTCATCCAGAATCAGTTGAGTCAAGAATGTGGAGAAGAGCTAAACAAGCAGGAGGTGGATAGAGTGTTAAAGGTAAGTTTCTGTTCTATTGTGGGTTTGATACAATTAATACATGAATTTTTAATGCTTGGTTTGAGCAAAGGATCATATTTTACCTTGAATTGACAAAACAATTGATGCTGGGATGTTGGAACATTGTTAAAGCCTTGTTTTCATAAAAATACAGTTGTTGCATTCTACCTTCACGAGGAGTAGTGATTTTGACTCATGCATTATTTTGTATTATTGCAACAAACTTTTATTTTTCATCTTGGACAAGCAGAGAATAGAGTGTAGTAAACGTGATGCTTTTGGAGTTATTTTTAAATAATGCAGAGTTAAACATCAAGGAGGTGGGAGGGTTCGCAGTGTTGTGAATTTACCAGCTGACTGCTCTTGGTTACTGCTGAGGAGTGCAAGTGCCACATAATCACAAGGAAATGCATTTTATTCTCTAGTAGGACGTGCAGCAGCGAACAGAGCAAAACCAGAGCCAAAACAAGAAGGCAAAGTAGTAGTTAACACATTTAATTGTGAATGTTTATTTGAATCCTTTCATCCATCTTTGAAGGTGCACCATTTTCTTGCTAAAGAGGTTTAAGCTACAAAGTACTGACCACACAGGCCATGACTGACACCTCAGAAGCAGTGCAGTACAGCTTGGTGGAAAGTTGCCAACTAATGTAATACATTAATCACTGTTGCTAGGCCTTTGCTTGTTGTCACCCACTTCAGTGAGACAAGTGATGAAGTACTTTATTACCTTGGGATCTGTAAACCTAACAACAGCATATTTGAAAAATTGCAGATCTGTCGTTGTGATAATGCGTAAACTTGCTTGAAAGAACCTCATCGTCTTAGTGTTAAACTAAGGTCAGAGATTCCTGCCTCCCAGACAGTATTTTGTGTGTCTGGGCTGGAGATGGGTCAAGCAACTCGATGAGCTCAAGTATCAGCTCTCCAGGAACATCTAGACCACATACTGGCATTAGTTTTTCATGATGCTGTTGCTATGTAACAGATAACCTATTTCTAGAAAAAAGACCTTCCCCTAAAAAAACTGGGTGCTGTTCTTATTTTTATGTAAGTCATCGTACCACCAGCCTTGTGTTGTGTCAGACTTAGCCTTGAATACACGTCCCAGAAGTATATGAAATTACCTTTGTTTCTGAAACAAAATGTATGAAAGTATGATTTAATGAAATAGGAAGATTCTCAGGCTTCTTTAAGCCACAAGAGATTGGATTCCTCTTGGAAAGCGCGAGCTTAGAAAAGCTTAGAGCTTGAGAGACTTGGTTCTCATCTAATACAAATAAAACGAACCTCAGGAAACCCAACTTACTGAGCTCCTTTGCTGTGGTGCTGACCCACTGTGGGCTGAGTTCTGCAGTGAGAATTCCAGAGCAGTTCTGAGATTGGACGTTCATTATCCCAGAATGCTGTTCTTGTGACAGCCCGTTCCCACTGTTCCCTTTAGTCTCCATTGCTTCAGCCTGTGTTTACCCTCAGTCCCCCTTGTCCTCACCCCTCCCCACCTTTCCCAAGCTGGTTTCTGCAGGATCCCCATCTCCCCTAAAAAGCCTGCCTTCTTGCTGCCATCGCATTGCTTGTCCTCCTTGTGGCCTCTCAACCTTCATCCTCTTGTGTTGTCATCCTCATTTAAGCTCTGTGGTCTTCAGGGTGGAAGAAACCAGGTGCTCTGGATTCGTGCTCTCTCTTGTGCACTGGAGGGCACTTCTAATACTGACCAGAGTTATTCTCCCGGTGGTTCCCAAACCGTTATGAATTTTCCCTTTCTCCCCAGGACTGCTGCGTGAGCTACGGTGGAATGTGGTATCTTAAGGGGACGGTGCAGTCTTGACAGTGGTGGTGGCAGTTCCAGGTGATCTCCAGGATGAACCAGAGACCCTGCAGCGGCGGCACAGAGTAATGCCGTGTCCTCGGGCACGTGGGGCAGGATGTGACCTCCCCTGGGGCATGTGGGCATCGCAGCCATGGACATCCCAACACACTCACGCTCGTCTCCACATGGCTGCCTGGGTGCCAGGGCAACTGGGAAGACAACATGGGACCCTGTCTGCAGCTTGATTAATCTGGGATTTCTAATGTATTTGAATTCTCGTTCTGTTTGGTTATAAAAAAATAAAACCATATACTGACATAGACATGATGGAAAATCATGGCCTAATACTTTATTTTGTAAGTAATGCCAATAAATTAAATCTGTTTACAAACATCCCAGTTTTTGTTAAATACCTGGATGCCCATACTTTAGTCCGAGCACTGCAATAGCTCTTCTCAGCTCTCTCTATAACGAGAAGATCGTCATGTTCATGGAAACGACAGGCCAGGGAGAGGGGAACAAAAATCACTGTCTTTGAACTCTGTACTACGTAGCGATTGTTCTCACTTCGTCTGTGAAATCAGTTATTTGCAAAAGCACCTACATTTGGAACAGATATGGAACAATGACTGGATTTCTTTTATTGGTGTAGGGTTTGTTTGAGGGATTTTCTTGCATTACTGTTTGCCGATACAGGAAGGTAAGTACCTGGGTGCACCCTCTGGAAGGCATCCAGCTGTAGTTATCACACAGCAACAATGTAAACCCTCTATTTTGTGTAATTTTTTAAAATAAAATTTTATCGTGAAGGTCAATTCTACCCTGCCTTGTATTTATCCAAGAAGAACTGGAAGCTGCACCCACTCCTTTTATATCCTGGAGGCTTATGGAGGAAAGGTAGGTCAGGAATGGGGTTCTTTGTGGGTACCAGGAGGTGCTGTCACACTGAGGGCCTGTTGCACAGTAACTGCGCAGTACGTGAGCTTTTTGATACAGGTTTATGGTTAAAGCCAAACTGCAATGAGTTACCTTACAGGAATATCCTGCTGCAAGTACCACACAGCATGGTTACTTTACTGGTCATGTTCTTTGCTGTAGTTTCCATCACATGAGAAGCTCAAGGAGATTCTATTTCATCTACTTACACTCAGAACTGGCTGAGTTGCATTGTTGTCTAAGCAGATTAAGGTACTTAGTCGAGATAAGATTGGCTAAGAATATTGTTGGCATACTTACAGCATTTCACATTTCTGTGGAAAATGTCTATTTTTAAACTGCTAAAACTCTTCCGTAATAAATAGTCTAGTGTAGTTCATTAACCACATCAATGTAATTGGGAGGTGTTTTAAGTTCAGGCTGTCGCTGCAGCCTTTGTCATGGTCTGTGCATGCACCTGTGGCTGACATATCCCTGGTGCAGCCCTGAGCCACAGTGTCACCTCTGGTGTCACCTGAAAAGCTTCTCTCTGGGAAAGCCTTGCTCTGAGAGGTTACAAAAGAAGGACCCAGCCTTGGAGGTTTTTATTGCACATCAAAGTGTTAAAGCACAAGAGCTTAGCCATGGCACCGGCAGCCAAGGGGAAGTTAGATCATAGACAAATCAGGTAGTTTGGTGGAAAATTGGAGGACATTTTTAAAGCGTAAAAATTGTGTATATACAAAGTGCTCTAAATTAATTAACGGTAGTAAACCCCTGCCTATCACCTATTTAACCAAAAATTCTAAAGTGCTTTTATGTGTCTTGTGATCCAGCAGGTGTGAATCCTCTTCCCCTAAAGCAGTGAGGAATATTAGTAGTAAATCATTTGTGACTTATTTAAGGTTAGTGCCTTAAGGTGTCTGAGATAGGCAGACTTCCAGCTTATGAGGAGCTAAGTATGAGGGAAACAGTGACAGGACAGAAGAGCGGCTTTTCTGCCTTCCACACCCCACCTGCCCTTCTCTTTGAACAGCACTGACAAACATCACAACTATGAGAAACTACTTTGTTCGCTCTGGACTTCTATCCCAGACAAACCTGTCCTTTTCCATGTACTGTAACCTTTTTAAAACAAACACAAATTTAATCAGATAGGAAAGATGGTAGGGCTAGATAATGCAGGTACCACCTGCACTAAGTTTACTGTTTCTGGATTGGCGCAGATGGGCATAATTGCTAGTTAGACATGTAGCTTGACTGGATTTTTTATTTGCTTAGAAAAATACTCACATGATTTAGATGCCCATTTTTAAATAGCTTTCCAGAATGCAGTACATGTTTTAGAGAAACTGTTGTTACGAAGTCTGAATACTGCAGCTGAAGGACAGCTCTACACAAGCCTTGCAGGGCACAAGGTAAGGCAGACAGAACTGCAACAGCTGAACTAAGCTGAGACACTGTCAACAGTCTGTGTTGACTGTTTGGTGTATCTGGTACATGACAGCAGTTCAGACAGGCAGCAAGTCCATTCCCAAGAACAGCTTACCAAATTAACTGTGACACCCTTTATAAGGATGGACATCACATTGCATTGTGCCTTCCCCCTCTTCATCTCATAGCCTTTGTTTTCTTGAAGCACTTTTAAAAAACATACTTCTCCATGTTCTTTATTTTTCAGAATCTGAATACATATGAATTATTATTAGGTAGTAGTGAAGGAGAGGAAGAACAAGCACACAGTCCTGTTTTCAGTAGGCTGTGTCCATCCTCTTGGCCCAGGCAACGTGGAACAGATCCACAGCAGCTGACACAGGGAGCAAGAGACAAAACAGCATCATAAGGTTTTACCTGCCCCATCTCCTTCAAGCACCTGGAGTCTGTGGTATGTAAGACTAAAAGCTATTCCACTATGTCAACACTACTACTAACGTTAAATAGCTAAATTGCAACTTTCTATCTTACCAAATACACATAAAAACGTACTTAGCAGACATTCCACCAAAGAACAGTAGGCCCCAAATAACACACATAATCAATTCACAGTATCTTGCCTTAAGACAAAGTGCCCTACATAAGAAACCATACCTAAAAAGCCATATAAATTTGACAGCAAATTCTTAGTAGGAAGACATTTAAACTAACCTGTGGGAGAGCTTAGTGCACATGGAAGTGTGGTGTTACCTTAAGCCAAGCAGAGAGCGGGCGGCTGTGCCAGCTCTCACCTCCCTGCCAAAGCAAGTTCTGCTGGACTGCTAATGTCACTCTCCAGAAACAAGGAGAGGTGCCCCTGGTACTGATCAGGGGCTTTGTTTTTGTTAATTTTCTATGGTTACAGGGCTAGATCACCACTGCAAAACAGAGGAAAGCCCTCATCTGGGTCCTTGTAAGAAGTGCAATGGAGATTCCTCAGCTCTGTCATTTTTGAAGTGGACTAAGGAAGCTCGTGTCAGTTACTGCTCTGACCAGAGCACATAAGTGTAGTACGAAGTAGCAGTGTAGTATTAAGCTCTGACGATTGTTTTCTTTACAACCACTAGTTTGTGTAACAGTACTAAATAACATTAAATCTACCGCTACATAGGTACAGGGGGGGACTAGCTGTTAACTAATGAGCTTGTTCACTACAGGTCTACGAGCCAATTCAAAACATTCATTTTGAGTGCTCAGGAAACACATTGGTATAAGAGGTCTTCTGACATTTTTATCAAGTTTTTCCCCTTCTTGACTAATAGATTAGTCATCAAGAGGAAACAGGTCAGTGTGTCCACTGTCATGGCTGAGAGGAGAGGGACTTATACTTAGCTCTGTGTTCATCTATTTCTTCCTTTGTTTTTCTAATACAGCTAAAAATTTCCTTGAAGAGTGCTTTATATTCAGGAAGAGCATTTGTGGGAGAGTCACTTAGCTCCACATTTGTGAATTCTTGATTGCTAACTGAAAGATCATACTGGATATTTCCCACATTTAGGTCTTTGGAATACTGCTTCAGTGTTTGAACAGCCTTGTGTTTCAAAGAATCTTCATCCATTTGACACTTCTTCAACAGTTCCTCATACTTAACTTTCAAAGCATTATACTGAGCATCAACTTCATTAAGTACAGAGATTCCACGCTGCTTCACAGCTTCAGCTCTCCTGATACACGTTTCTTCATGGCCCCTCAGGATGTCTCCACCAGCGGCGCTGCTCAGGAACGTTTCACTGCTGCTCCGTTTCAGTGCTTTCTTCTCCAGCTCCGATACAGTCAGAAGTCCATCATCTGCTGGGCTCTGACCAAGCTCCCTTTCTAAAGATTCCTTGAATGAAATGAAAAAGGATTCTGACACCAATTTCTCTGCATTATGGAATGTGTTGTCAGACTGAAGTATTTGTCGCATTTCAGCTACTTCCACTTCCAGCTCCTCTGCACGAGCCCGATACAAGTCTATATCAACAAGCCTCTGTTCAAGGTCACAGTTTTCTTTTACCATAAGACTATATTCCTCTTCCATCGTTACCCTTTTCTCTTTTTCTAGGTTAAGTTGGGCTTGCAGAACTGTAACTGCCTTTTTTAAGTTTTCGTTTTCTTCTTCTAGAGGATTTAACTGACTATCCATTGAAGTAATCTTTTCTGCAAACACATGATCATAAACAAAATACCTGCAGAAAGAAAAATAAGTATTATCAAATGTAGGAAGTACAGCTGACCACACCTCCTCAAGTTTTCCTGTCCTGGGTAGCTAATGACAGATTTAAACTGTGTGCTAACATGCCTCACAGTATACACAGCAGTCATGGATGGATCTATCATCCCATTTAATAATCAGAACAGAGTTTGTCAGTATTTATATGCCATCAAATCAAGCCTATCACACAGAATGGCAGTTCATTAACAGCTTCAAGTTACAGACAAGCTTATTGAATAACTAGACCTACAAGTTTAAATAGACGTTGCCTCCATGTATCATGCAATATTTTGTGACACTTTTTTTTTTTCTGCAGCACTCTACACTTGTAACTTTTATCACTGCTGGTTGTGGAAACAAGCTTCAAAATTGACAAGACAATTCCATAGGCTGGGATTTCCACAGTTTAGCTTTTAGCAGTTTGAAGGAACCCAATTATCTTTTGACTTAACAAGAAATAACTTCTTTTTGGATGTACAGATTTATTCTACAGTCCTACCACCCTGTAGTAAAGACCAGACACAAAAGCCTGTACTGTCTGTGCAGGTGCTGCACTTACAAAATTACCTTCTAGGACTGAAGCTAGTTTGAGCTTTCGCCCCAGCTGACTGTCCTGATGGGCAAACTAATGCAGCTCAGCTGGACAGAACTGCTCTAAGTTAAAAAAGCAGCCCAGAGCTCCAGGCACCATTTTACCAGCTTAAGCATCGTTTGAACCAGCTTAAGTTAAGAAAAACTCTTGCAGGAATCCTGCCTGCCTTGAAAAGAAAATATCCAGACATCCACATAAAGGGTAAGTTACAGAAAATATTTTGCATTTAGGATATTTATTTCTCAGATTTTTATCTGACTGGAAAAAAAAAATTGGGGTGTAAGTTGCTCTAAGCTTTCTAGGCTACTCCAAATGGTTGGAGACTTTGGGAGAGAACCTTTCAAGATAGAAAGTGGAACCTACAGCTCCTCACACACAAAGAGCTGTGTGGTCTGCAAGTATGCCAGAAGCAGTGGCAACACCGCATGGTGCGGGACTGCACAGATATTTTTCCTAGTTGTGGCTGTTAGATGTTTTTCTGCTAGCTTGACACCCGTGCTCATGCCTTAGTTTTCAAAGCTTTGCTTAAAATAATTTCTGCGTTCTCTTTGCTATGCAAGGTTAAAAGTCTTACTGGCGAAGGTCATACAGCTCCTTCAAACACGAGAAACTGTGCATTGATCTTGGCTGGTCAGATCTTTCATGGCTCATCTGGCCTCGTCTGGACTTTTTCAATTCTTCTACTTGCCGCTGCAGGTCATCTATGTGTGTCTGCAGATTTTCAATAGTCTCTGTCAAGCTAAAAGGTGAAGGACTGCTGTTAAAACATTTAAGCATTTAGTCAAGGACATGGGAATTTTCACTCCCCTCACATTGTACTTTCTTCTCTGAAGGCTGCTCTTTGATCCCAAAAGACCTTTAAGTTAAACTATCCTTTCAATTTAACAGTATTGTAGGACTCCACTAGACAGAGACAGCCACCCAAGAGCTATACAAACAGATGTGAACTGCTCTTTTTCATATTATCAACTGGGGGCATGCAAGGGGGATCGAGTAAAATTTTGTTACCTTAATATCTTTTGTTGTGAAGCCCGGCTTTCTGCAACAAGTTTTTGATTAGTGTCTTCAAGTTCTCTTGCTGTCACATCCAGCTGTTCGTAGACTTTTGCATGCTGATCATTCATCTGACGCAAAAGCTCCACTTGCTTTGTGAGGTACTGCAAGACAGTATTGCTGTCACTAGATTACACTTGACACAATGATAAGATTAGTATTCTGCATTTTTATTCATATTCATAAAAAAACCAACTACTAAGTTTCAGAAATTTAGATTCCAGAGGTTGCCTTGGAACACGTTCAGTTGAAAAGGCACTGTTGGAAACTCAGCTTGCCTTTGTCCTGGAGGATCAGCAGCCTTTTACCCAGAGGAGCTGGGCCTCTTATTGGTGTGTGTTTGCCTGTCTGTGCTGCAGGTGGCTTTTGCAGCACTCAGGCTGTTGGGGTTGGGTTTGCTGTACTGCAGCCCTCACCGACAGAGCCTGGAACCCAGACTTCAACATAGCCCTTAGCTACCTACTCAATCCTTCTAAAAGTTGCAGTGGGCTCCAACAGGAATGTTCTAACAGCACTGACCCAACAGTTTTTTTAGCATTAAAACTGAAATATCGGGTAGCACTACCCAAAATTCATTTCTTTTCAGTTAACCTAAGTTTTTCCAGTCTGAAGCAGCATCAGGTTCAGCAGAACAGAATTTTGGTTGTGGTCAGTCTTAAGACAGTATGTGGACTATTATGTGTCAGGAAGTATAATCAAATTATTGAATTTAATCTTTCATTACTCCAGTTACTATAATCCCAAAGAAAGGTCCCCACATGATGTATTCTCATTTTAACCTGTTTTAATTTTACAATTTATGATATAGACTGTTAAGGTAATTGAATACTGTCAGAAAGCTTGGAATTCTCAAAGAGCAGTTAACAATCACCTAAGTCTCTTAATACAAGTGTCTTATATTGTCCCACCCAGGATAGGACTGACCAGTTTTAAGAGTCTACATGAGAATTTGCATCAAACAGACTCAAGCGAGAAAACTAACCCTTTAAATCTGAAGTACTTTGTTCTTACATAGAGTTTATTTCTCGCAATATACTCTGTATTACTACATGTAATTGTATTACACTACTTACTGAAAAGTAAACTTCAAGTAGGACTAAAACTAAAAGTAGGAACATCCAGCAGACTTCTAGGCAGAATTACTTTCTTTACATAGGCCTGTTACATACTCAAAACTTCTAATATTCTACTTAACCTTTCACCTCATTAAAAGATTGGTGGGTTTACATTTTAGGCGATTTAAGAACGGATAATAAGTTAATCTAGGACTAGTAACTGCTACATACAGAATTCTAGAAGATCAACTTGATAGCCGTTGGCTAGTTTCTTTTGTAGCATGTGCACATGACAGAGGATTTACACCAAAATAGCATGTGGATTAGCAGCAGAATCTCAATGTGACCTAGTTCAGATTAACTTTCCCTATTGGTTTTTCTCAGAAGGAGCTGGAGATTTCCAGCCTTTCTTCAGCAATATGACCATGGCTAAACACAGAAGCCAAGGCTTTGGGGCCAGAATTAGATGTTACTATTTATTACAATGGGCTTTTGCAGAAGTTTTGGATGAATGGAAGAGCTGAAGCACTGTTTTCCCCACCGTGCATCTCCAGTACCTTCAGTGCTACTGTCAAGTTTGCCTGGTATAACCAGGCCACCAAAATGAAGTATAGATGTGGCAATAAATACTTTAGATTTAATTTGCCTCCCCTGTAACTGACCACCTAACATGAAACAGCAGTCGAGACTTCTTTCATTCTACCACAGGATAAAAGGAGAGAATATTTCTGATGTCTGAATGCTGAGAAGAGATTCAGACAGGAATTACATTGCCCTTTCAATCCAGCATTTATTACATCTACAATGATTAGTTAGCAGCACACGTGTCAGCACAGAGGTCAGATACAATGATCCAAGGCTATAAAATGCTTAAGATGTTAGCGTTTAATATATTAGATGTAATCTTAAGCATCCCAAAGCCTTTGACCCTTCCTTTTCAGTGCTGACAAGGTAGTACCGTATTTCAGAATGATTTCTTAGCTACTTCTAGATTTTGCTACCCATACGATGCAAATTAATAGGAAAAAAATTCACTGATATAGTACACTGAGAAAGCTAGTCAAAACCACAGCAGAGTAGCTGCAGGAACAGCCGAAAGATCACCTTTAGATTACAGAGACAAGCACTTGAAAATTAGGAAAAATCATTGAGACTAGATATGGCACTTGCACGTGTATCCTGTGTACTGGAGTATCCTGCGTTGCCACAAAAGACAGGTATGAAAATAACTGACTGAACTGCTTTTACCAGGTCAAAGCACAGCACCTTGCATATGCTAACTTTATTGCCATTTGTTTCAGTGAATTCCTTTAACAATTCCTTCTGCCAGTAAGCAAATATATTCAGTTCCTCTTTCTTGAGGTTCTCTGGCTATCTGAAGGAATTAATTTGATTTTCCCTTTTCTACCAGAAAGCCAGGTGCAAGAGATATTTCTTTGGAAAAATAATTATTTTGACTTGCTATAACACTCTTGAACTGCACAGGGAAAAGACAACAGGTGGTAAAACTGAGAACATACACAGCATGTCACTATGGCAGGTATGAATACATAAGTTTCATAAGTTGGGCAAATAAAGGTGCAGACACTACTTCCATCAAAAGCATCACAAGAACTGTTCTCCCACCTCTCTCCCCCCATCTTGAAGGGAGCTAACAGGATAACCCAATATACACTTCTAGCCATGTTGGGGGAAAGGAGGAAAGAGGTATCAGATCAAGCCTTCAAAAATAGTATTGCACAAGTCTTGATCTGGTTTTTTTTGATTGGCTAAGCAAAAGCAGATATTGAGAGAATAAATTAGTCTGTCACCATCTGAGGCCATCTGAACATTAAGTACTTGACCCTGCAACACACCAACCACAGATCACTGCTGGAAGGACACTTCTAACAACTCCTGGGGCTGAAGCTCTGTTACATAGTCAATAAACACTAATTCAACAAAAAAGCTTAAGCAAATAAACTGGCTTAAACCAACAGGATATTACTAGCACTTTAATGGTGCTAGACTATTTCTATAAATGAATGCAGCTTAGAAATAATATATTTTCCATATTTTAAGATAAAATGAAAATACATCTGCTTATTACACAGCTACACTCAATGAGCCAGGTTAGTTATCTATTGCAAAGTTACGCTAGGTTGTTTCAAAAGGTGGGTTGTATCTGTGTTAAACCCTTCCTTTAACATGGGTGTTCATACAGGTGTTGAATCTGAGGTAGAACAGTATTTGTATTCCACGTTGAAGTGTTTGGCATCTCTAGATCTTTCAAATTAATATTCTTATAAAAATCATTCATGGCAATGAGTTATTTTGGGCCTCTGCATAAGTAAATCCATTTTTTTGTAATGCTGTGGCACTAGTCTAAACATCAGCCATGTATCACAGAATAAATAGGATAAGAAAGATGACGTGTAGCACATAATAGAGCAAAGAGTCAAATTATGAGGTATAAAACATAAATATCTTATTAAAAAAAAACACATACAAAGAAATTGTGCATCACCTAATAGAAATGCTACATTTGTGTTATTGTGACTACTTTAAAGACATCTATATATCTGTCAGCATTAAGCTTAGGATTCTTTAAGTTACCTGTAACCTCTAAAGTGTTTTAAGTCTTTAAGTTGCAGCTGTACAAAATTCACACACCATCCATAAGCGTGCAAGTACTGCCTGCAACAAGGAACTCAGATTTGGTAAGTCTAGTGTGTAGCGGTCACAGCCTGTTCCCTGTGATTCAGAACGAAACTGAAATGCTGACTGCCTTTCCAATATATGTTGTCAGTCATCAAAGTACCAAATGTCTAATAATTTCCTTATTAGAGACCATGCATTGTCCTCTAACAGCTGAAAAAAAATTAATTATGCTGACAAGTAGTCAAGAACTGCAAGAATACAGGCAATATTATTTAAAAAAAAAATGTCCAAAAATGGCCATGTTTTCTGCCAAGTAACACTAAGATAAGTGTTTTTGAAAGGGTGGTTATGATTCCCTTTAGCTCCCTTTACCAGAGCTCGGGTTAGTGCAATTATATTTCCTCAGATTTGAGTTAAGTCTCTCTCCTGCATTTACCAGTGCATTTACCAGCATTTCCGTGCTGTAACCGCTAACAGCTATAATTTGTAATATAATCATTAATTTATTTATCATCATATAATTTAATGGCAAGATCAGCAAAGTTTAGCAATAAGATAACTGGAGTAATTTCTCTGTATAGAAAAAAAATACCAGTCATTTTTCATAAAACAAGCCAAATCCAACATGAAGTTTAATGGCACAAAGCTTCCAGCAATCAGATAAACAGTTCTAACCATGATCAAGCCTGTACTGGTTCTCAAATTCTCAAAGTAGCAGAAGTGGTTAAAGATTGTTAAGTATTGTTCTTTGAAGTGTCCATCAGGTGTCAAGAAATTCAGATCTCTACTTATGTGCTATTATGTTGTTGACGAAGGTGATTTAACACTTGGAGCCCTTAAATATTTACCTCTATCTCCTGCAGTTGCTCTTGATTTGTTGCATACATTTGCTGTAAAGATTCTTCTAGTTCAGTGTTACGGTCCAGCAGTGTCTTCCCAAGCTCAGCAGCAAGGTGAAGATCTAAACAAAGAAATTATGTTGCACATAAATTATAGATCCAATAATACAAATTAGTTTTAAAGCATTTTAATCAAATACTTGAGTTGTGTTTTTATTAATGTTGTAACTGCTTTAAATTATTTCCAGTATTCAAAAAGAAAGTTAGCTTACACATAAGTAAAACATTCATACACCATCTATAACATAAGTCTAAGTCGGTCCTGAAACCTAGAAGACACTCTTATTTCATGAAGCTTCCTTAGTTCCTCCTCCGGTCCGTCAGCCAAATCCAGCTGCCTTCTCTTCACCGCCCGTATCTGCCCAGCACCGCATCAGCATCTCCCCCCAAGGTGTCTGCTAGCTACACCTAGCCATGTTTACAGCACTCGTGTGGGAAGAATAAGCGTAAAAGACCCTGTAAACATCCTGTTTTTCTGTCAGGTTCTCACATCAGACCAGACCCAAGCCAAAACCGGCTGCACTCTGCTTTGCTGTTCTTCCTCATAACCCCTTCACCAAGCAGCTCTGTTCATACAGGATCAAAGTGCTAAATGAAAGTTTCAGTTGCTTTTTATGGTGAAACAATAATATCAAAAGACATAAAACTGAGAAATGTACATCTTCTGCTTTTCAGGCTCATAAGCCTAGGAGACAAGAATTGGTTTATGTGCTCCAAAATGTCATTTTAAATGTCATTTGTTCTTAGGCACTTAATCTCAATTTCTCTTCAGTCATCTTCAATCACCTCCAGGGTACAGTGACTGTAGTTGTTTCAAATTAAGAAATAAGTAATCTGAACACTCAGCTCCTTTCTAGGGGGAAACTTGGTATCTGTTTAACAGCATCAGCCATGCTAGGTATTCTATAGTATTATGTTTAAAGGCATGAGTAATTTAAAAGCTAACACAATGAAATAAATCTTGGTGTTATTGCTAAAATTGCAATTACTCATTGCAGGGTATTACATGTTAAGAATCCAACATATTTCTAATCTCTGATTTTTCCACCTCCTTCCCATCACCTGGACCATGACCAGGTCATCTCCTGCATGCATGCAATACAATCTTGTTAACTTTCATGGAGAACATCACTAATGGCAGAGATAGAAGAAAAGTCAAGAAAAGCTCAGATTCACTTCAAGAAGACTTAAATTAATATACAAGAGACATGGATTGCATCATTGATACTTGTAGCTAAGTGAGAAAACACATTTCATTTTCATTTTATTAAGATGCCCTTGTTTTAACACGTTGCCTTACCTCTTTTCTGCCCTTTCCCAATTATATTATCTGCTAATGTTAAAACACTGTTCCAAGATTATGTGCTAACCCTAAGTTTGGCAGCCTGTCCAAAACGACTATTCCAGTTACAGCCATAAGCCAAAGACCAAATACAGATTTACAAGGCCAAGTGAGTAGGAGCATCTGTCTATTAAGTTGTAGGTGTCCAATTCTAGCAAAACAACTTCTGTGGTATTCTTTTCACACTATTTACAGCTATGGTGCATTGTTTCCTACCCTAAAGTCAGATTCTTAGAATACATGCTGCAAAAATTACTTAAAACAAATCACACTGCATGGGAGTTCGTCAGAGTTTCAAAAGATGTATGACTAGGGGCCACACGGCATCCCGATCTGTACTTAGGAGCTCATCCTCACACAGCTTTTTCTTTGTAACACCACTTGTTAAGAAACACAGCCAGTTCTAGAGCTGAGGTTTGAAGTATTTAATAAGGAAACCTTAAGCCATCCTGTTCAAGTTTTTTACATTTTGAAACAGAGATAATACATTTTCTATCCATGGACAGAATAACTTCTAGTCAAACACCAAGCTCTATCATATTACAGAATACTGTAGTCTTCAAATCCAGTGAATCTATCACCCTATGTGAAACTGAGTCCTGATTCAAAAGTTCTGACACAACACAAATCTTTACTAGGAGGCACAATCTTTAAAGCTAGTCGGCACTACTGGCATCATTCAAGGCAAAGACTAAATAGTGCATTCTTTTATTTAAATAGAGTAAGAGCTTTAGAGAGGATTTTGGATTATGTTAAAGACATAATACATAATGGAATTACTTGCTGCCATTTCCCTTCCCAAAGTGAAAGTTTGTTTTGATGTTTAAGTACATTTAGGAGTTGATAGTTCCATTCTAAAATGCCCTCTCGTCACAGATCAAGTAGCACATACCACACACTACTTGGAATACAATACGATTAGTAGAATTAATGTCATTATATTTACATGCTTATTTTGTTCATTAGAATGGCAGAGTTACTATGGGAGAAGCATGCTATTTTGTAATTAAGGCAATTTGTTTCTGAGGGGTAGAAGATGAGTGGAAGAGCTCAGGAACATGCAATGAACCCCTAACACCTACCCCTAGAGAAAGCAAGAACTGAAACAATTCTGCCTCTTCTAAAATTAAGAATTTGCTTTGCACTTATTTTTCTACATTGTTAAGTACCTTTCTTTTATAGAGCAAATTTTAAGAGTGAGATGTGCAATATATATGTTCCCTAGAAACAGAATGAAAACAGTTAATTTACATTTCTCTTAGTTACTGTTACAATACTGCATTTTCTGTTGTAAATTTATGTAAAGTAACATTTAAATTCTGCCAGGGACACACATTTTTCCTTTTCACCATGAAGATGTAAGCAGAGAGGTTTTTAATAATGCAAATTGTAAGTGCAGACGTTAAGATCTTTTGTTTTAGTACATCTCATCATTTGTACTGGTATTTAACAGCTCTGTAAGAAATCTCTAAACCAAAACAAGAGTTCAGTGATAGGTCTTCTGCGATGTTAAACAGCTCTCACCAGCACTTCACAATCTGACAGTGTTAATGTAATTGAGAAAAAGATGAAAACAGTACCAAAATCCTTCTATTCTACTTTTTCGCAACTCACCTAATAAATGATTCAGAGAATTTTCAATCTAAAAATAAGACTGTTTTTTTCTCCCAACAGCAAAAGGTATTAGTAGTGCAATCTATATCAGTAAGCCTGGTTGAAGTTTGCTTAATTATAAAATTAAACCTTTTTTTTTTTTTTAACTTCATATTTCCTGCTCCATGTTCAGATTACCCTCTGTTCTGTTAAAGTGAGTAACACCAAGATGTAAGAAGAGCAGTCATACAAAAGAATTCTTTTTCAAAGGTCAGCATACTGCAGCAGAACATGGATGTTGCAGAAGGAAGGATTGCTGTTCCTGTCTTTGGACAGAACTCCATGAACATTCTGTTTCATGAACAGCATGCCAGAAAAGTGCATCTCTATTGTCAAGGCAAGTTTTTGGTGTATATGAAGACTATCAATGTTTTTCAAAAGCCCAACCCTAATTAAATTTCAAAGCCTGGCTGACAAGGACAACAGGCTGGTTTCAGGATGCTTCCTAACATTTTACAACTTAGGTTCTCTCATAAACCTACTCCTCAGTTTTTAAATGTGCACTGATTGTTTGGGTTGTGAAAAGTTTCACGAGACCTTGACAAGTAATCTTCTCTGTTTACATACGTTGGTGTTGCTTAGTCTTAGGAGAAGGAAGGGTATCTTTCAGACTCTGGGAATAAAAGTGCTACAGGAACATTAAAAAAATCCCCATTCCTGTAAAGAATTTTTTTGCGTTTCGACTTGCGCATCAGTTTATTTTCCTCCTTTCCTTTTTGGCAAGGATATTATCACTTCTGTTTAGGCTTGTAGAGAGATAATGCCCAGAAAAAGATTGTTCAAATGATGAGAGAGCATTAACACAAATTAACATGCTCAAAATGCACAAACCTCTAGAATGGAATACTGTTTCTTAAAGGCTCAGAAAAGAGAGTCAAATGATGATTATTTCACTCATTTTAATTAAAAAATGAAATTAATTATCAAAAAAAAGAAGTCAGTTGCTATACATGTAAAGTCTATTTGTGTGATTTCTGTGATTCTGTAGGTCTTCTACCCTATAAACACTGACATAGTAGAAACATTGCTACATTGTGTCTTCACATTGTCAACTCTTCCCTTTGACAGCAGACTAGGGTTTCAGAATCTTTTCTAAATTGAATCTTACTTTATATCCTAGAGCCTTGAAAACATCTAGTTCGAGAAAGGGGTACCTAAATACAGTTTTCAAACAGTTAGCTATTTTATAGTCAAAACATAAAATTAGAGACACTTATTCCTGTCTCAAAAAAAGTTTCTGCTGTCAGATGCCCGATCTCAGTGTGAAAATAGCCTAGCTAAAAAGAGCCTTCATAAGTACCTTTGTTTATACGCTTTATAGTGTGTTAGCACCCACCAATCCCAAGAATTAGTGTACTTCAATGTAAACACATAAGGCAGGAACAGGTTTGCAGGAAGCCACTTCACAGCTTTGAGCTGGCCTTTTAAAAAAAACTCGAGATTTACAACAAAAAGCAGGACTAAGTCAATACCAGTCGTAATTGCCACTAAACTCTTAACGAAATTGCACATTCTTTCTGTATCCAGCCGTGTGTGTAGAAGGCTCTTAGTCCAATTTTACTTGGTGCATTCCTGTAACTCCTTCCTTATCTGTGAAATATCTTTTACCTCTTGCACGTAGTGTTTAAGACCTATTGACAGAATGATGACATACAGGAGCTAGACACGTATAATTCTGATACGCAGTGAAGTTATTCGTATATTTTAAGATGAAAACTTATAAAGTTTTTAACAGTGGACCTGCACCTAACCGAGCACAGCCGCACAGACAGCTCCGCGGCTGTAAGCCCTCACCGGCTCCGCGCAGCCCGCCCGCCCTCTCAAGGTGCGATTTCCCGGGGATCCGCTCCCCACCCGCCCACCCCCCTCTCCGCGGGACCCGGGCACGGCTGGGTTGTGCTGCGGCAGCCCCTTCTCTCAGACAAAGGCGGCTGCAGTCCTCAGCGGTAGCAGCGGAGCCTCCGCCTGCGCCCACGGCGGCGGGAAGTGCGGCCCTGAGGGGAGACGGAGCTCCCGGCTCCACGAGCTCCGCTGCCGCCGCCCCACGACCCTCGCCGGCAGCTCCAGCTCTGGCCCCTTCCCGCCGCCCCGCCCGAGCGCCGGCGTCCCCCCCGCGGGCTCCGCGCTGCCGCCGTGGTGGTGCCCTGCGCCTGCCCGCCGCCCCCTCCTCTCATGCGCCCTGCCCGCCGCCCCTGCCCTCACGCGCCCCCCCGCCGCCCTGGCTCACCTTGCTGCAGGTCCTGCTGGTCGTACCAGGGCTCATCCTCGCGGATCTCGAACTCCTCCACCAGGCTGTCGGCCAGCATCGCGCCCCTTCCCCTCACGGCGCGGCGGTAGGACGAGGAGGCGGCGGCGCGCCCACGGGCCGGTCCCCTCGCGGCGGGCGGTGGCGGGGCAGGGCAGGGCAGCCGCTCCTCGCCTTAAAAGCCGCCTCCGGCCATTGCCGAGCGTTTCCGGAGTTTGCCGAACCTCTCCCCCTTCTGGCCGGGCTACGCCGAGCTGCCGGCGGCAACGTGGCAAGCTGCGGCCGCCCGCCCACCGCCTGCCCGCGATTCAAACACAACGCCCTCACCTCCCCTGCAAAGAGCCAATGGGAAGCCGCTCGCCAGACAGATGGAAAGGAGCCTACGCCAATCACAAAGCGCATCTGTGTCAGGGCGCCAATGAAAGCGAAGAGAAGGTTGGCCTGGGTTCATTGCGCCCACCCCACCAGTCGGCTGCGCAACCTCTAGTCAGAGGAGGTGGGTCGGTGCCTGCGGAAAGGGGCGGCGGTGGGGCTCTTGAAGAGTTAATGTCGGGGAGGGACTGTGGGAGGTATTCCGGTGGGTCTGCAGCGGAGCAGAACTAGCACAGCCCGGGGACGGACAGCGTAGCTGGGCCCCGCGGAGTGCTGAGGGAAGAGCCTGGGAGGGAGGGCTCCGCACCGGCTGGCGCCCAGGTGCGGACCGCGTTCCCGCTGCCCGTGGAGCCACAGTGCGGGAGAGGAGGGCGCGTCCCCGCTGCAGCAGCCGCTGTCGCTTCTGAGCGTGGTCGTCCCTGGTACCGCATCGCGGTCACCGCCCGCCCTCGCCCCTTGTCGTTACAGGGAGGGAGTTGTGTCCCGTGTTTGGGGAGCTGCTGCGGAAAAATACCTTGTTTTGCCCGGTTTTAGCAGACGAACTGCCTCCGAACTTCCCGCGCCTCCCAGCAGGCGCCTCGGGCTGAGGTCCGCCGCCCGCTTGGTCCGGGGGCGCCCCCTCAGTGCCGGGCCTGGGCAGCGCTCGCCCTCGGGTCGGTATTAATGTGGTTTAAATCATGGGAGAAAGATGAGGAAGACGCTTGTGACCAGCCAGTTGGTCCGGACTGCGAGCGCGGGGCTGCCCTGTGGGACCCAGTACAGACCCGGAGCTGGGCACCCTGCCTCGGTCGCGATGCGTTGCCCCCTGGAAACCTGCCCTTCAGACTCACACTCCGGGTCCTTGTAAGCGATTGCCATCCAGCGCTGGGAGAAACGCAATAGTGGCATCCCGCGTCTCGGTGGTTCGAAAAACCTGTTCTTTTGGCTCGTTGGTATTAACGCAGTTGTCACCACTAGAAATTTCTGAAACCAGTTTGCCTTCTGTGAGTCACAAAATGTCAACACCTGTGCTTTAACCTACTCAGTGTAAAGGCTGACTATGAAGGGAGAGGGGATGCTCATGCATGATTCCCTTGTAGTACAATTAAAGAGCACATCTTCTGGGAAAGGAAGTGTGGTACCTCAACTTATAATTGAGCCTGTTTTGTAAACAAGGTACAGGACCAGAGGTACCAATTAGTGTAAAGAGTTGTGTCAGATGCTGTGTATTATAATAAGTAAAGGCACTAGAGGCTTGTTTGTGCATTGTTAGAAGGTTTTTATTAAAGAAATTTCAAATTCTTACTTCCAAATTTCTGAAGCTGAGAGGTCCTTTTTTTTTGTTTGTGTGTAGAAAGGAATGGAGTCAAATACAACTTTAGAAATGACTCTGTGTGCTGGCAATGCTAGTGTGAAGCTCATTTATTCTCATGGAATTTGTGGAGGCGTCTCCTAGATCCGAAGATCTGTGCGGGGGGGTTTCAAGATAAAATGTCTAGCTTTCCAAAAGCCCTAATACCTACTATATAAGTCATTTCATTAAGTATATTTGTGAAGGCTTGACCATGCCCTTTAAAGAAAATGTGACACTTGTGAATAGCATACTTACTGTAGTGACTATTACACAGTTAGTGATATCAAACTTATTTCTAGAAATAAACATTTAAAATTAGCATCTTTTCAATAACCTTATTTTTCATTTTAGGTTTATCAGAAAAAGTTTATGTAACCAAACTTGTTACAAAAAAAAAAAATCTCATCCCTGAAAATGGAAGTGTCTCTACAGCTGTAGCTCTGTGAAAAATAAACTTGAAGATATACATCACAATCATTCTCAGGTACCTAAAAATTCAGTCATATTCTTACAAATAAACTTGCTTTAGGAAAAAAACCAACTTGGTTCAAGTTGTTTGTCAGCTTGTTTGTCAGCTTGTTTGTTTTTTTTTTCTTACCTGCAAAGAGAAGTTACCTACTCTTTGCAGGTTGCTTCATATTTGAGCATCTTAAATATATATACAAAAATGCATCAGCATTTTATTTGCTCTTCAGGAGTTCATTTTCCATGTTGGGAGTTGGACACACCGCTGTTCTATCCTCTGCCTTGGCCAGGACAGATGCTCCTCCAGCCCCATCTCAATCTGCAGTGCTGCTTGGCCCTGCCTGGTGATGAGGATGTGACTGTCCTCCCTGTCCAGCTGCTTCATGAGCCACAGGCTGCTGGAAACAGCCTTGCGTTTCATTTCCTGGTTCTTTCATGGCTTTTTTTTTTTATGAGGTGTTTAGGGAGCTGCTTATAGATCTGCTCTTATCAAGCTGAACAAGCAAATGTTCAACTAAGTATTTTGATGGATATTCAAAAATTGCATTTAGGGAAAATTGTTAATATGCAGAGGAGCGAAGTGTGGACTATTGACAAAAAGCAGGTTTTAAAGCTCTGAAGAGAGTGTGCACAGTAAGGTTGAAATTTTAACCTGAAGTATCACCAAATTAATGTCTGATAGCTTCTTTCAAATAGATATAAGGATGATTAAAGCCTCAGTTAAAAACAGATACCTGGGAGAAGTATTCTTGTATTTGGCTTATAGAATCAAAGGTAGTAGAGAACCATAAAGGTAATCATTACCCTGCTTTAAAAGGTGGAGGTTCCCTGGAGCTAGCTATTTCCATGGGATAGTTATACCAAACATGCTTAAATTAATTGCTAGATAGATGTAAAAAGTCATCATCTTAAAAAAAAATTGTCTGAAGATCTCTTTGATATATTAAAGAACCTTACATTCTTGGTCTGAATCTCTGTTATTTGGATGTACTTAAAATGCTGTATATGTGTTACGTGCTAGATTTTATTTGCACACAGTTTTTTATACTATGAAAATGTTTAAACTATTAAAAGGTGTTTGGTTTATTGTTTCTGTTAATATCTCATTAGTTTCCTAGGTGAAAGTATTGCTTCCATGGCTTGTTAACAATTAACATTTAAAAATACAAGGACAAAACTTAGTATTTGTTTTGAAATAAATATTAAGTGCATGCTGCATTTGACATTCATAGCATATAAGGAATCCCTTCATTCCTACACAGTCCAGAATTTTAAAACTATGTACCTAGCAGGAAAGATGTAAAATATATGCAATTACTTTGAACTCTACATCAAGATTAGTGTTTCCAATAGCAGATTTTTATGTTGAATCTGTGCGCCAGTACAGAAGGGGTTCTTTTAATTTTTTCTCTACCTCTTCCACTGATTTTTAAGCACTGCTTATATGTAGAAAAGTCACTGAATTCTTAATATTTTTGCATCTATTCAGTTTTGTGCTCACTGTCTTATAACTCAGCAAAATGTGTTTCTCAAAAAAAAAACCCCAAAAGTAAGAAGGGGGACATTTTCTTCTAAAAATTCATTTATGTGCCTATGAAACAAGCAAATCTTCCACGTCATTTTAATTTGGAAAATTATTCTACCAACTGTTGTAATTATTTTTTGTAACCTGAGGAAGAAGAGAGTTGCACTTGTGGAAGATGCAGTTTGTTTGGGGAATTCATCCTAACGCGCTGGCATATTCCATGACTACACTGGGTGCTGGAATGATGAACAGTATCTTTAATTTCTACTACGTTAAGCTTTTCCTAAACCGATACAAGATTTCAGAAGTAGCATTTCATCAAGCGCAGGTATCGTACGACAGATTTTGATTACCATGTTGTGCTATCACAAAAAGTCTTTTTTTTTTTTAACTTGTGAATTAATTTTGGATGCATTGCAAATAGTTACAGATCAATTTTAAATTTCATTAATTCATAAGCAATTGAAGGTACACACAAAGCACATCATTTACAGTTTCTAGACAAAATCTCCATTGCTGGAAAGATTTTTACCTTTGATAGCTTGCAGTAATGTTCTAAACTAATCTGGCACCTCAGTTCCATAGGTTTGACATCAGTGCTTTCCTATAGACTGCTTAAGTACTTAAATACTGCCTTTATTCTGTAAGTCATTATCCACATGAGCAACTCATGTCATAAAGGTCTCCTGAAAGTAATGGGCTGGCTCATGTTGTGAATGACTTGCTGTGAGTGAAACACCTGGGCTTTGCAAGATGAAAGCCCAGATTGTGTTGAAGGAGTGAAGTCTTAGAGACAGCTTTATTTCACGTGTAGGTGGGCATCTGCCTACTAAATAATCCTGTTTTTCAAAATTACTGCAAACCTCCAAATACCTTTAAGAATTTGCTCTGCAGCCTGTTTTGTCCTGAGAAGCTTTTATCTTTGTTTATTCTTTTAAGTTATTTTAAGTAAATATGGTGTGTATTATTTCTGGGTTGCATAACTACTGCAAAAAACTCACACTAATGATAAGTTCTGTTGTGTTTCTTTCTTGTTTGTTGCAGGTTGTATTTATGGTATGGAATGCCATTAATGATCCTCTTTTTGGGTATATTCAAGATAACTCCAAATTCGCATGCTGCTCAAGACGCCAGTTCTCAATTTTATATGGAGCTCCTTTATATGCGTTAGCCTTTCTGCTTCCTTGGTTTCCTTGGAAACATTACGAAGAAGGTGACTGGCTAAGTGGTCTTCACCTCATCCTTGCGTTATGTGCTTTTGATGGTTTGCTTACGTTTGTGCTTCTCGCACAGTGTGCGCTCTTTGCAGAAATTTCAACAAGACATGAAAGTAGGCTTCAGCTTATTAAATATAACCAAGTAGCAACATTAATTGGATCAACAAGCATTCTCTTTTGTGGTCTCATATCAGATAATATGGAAAATTTTGCCTATTTTCAGGCTTTTGCTGTTTTGGTTGCAGCATTAGCAACAGCTTGTATGTGTTACACAGGCAAATACAGTACGAGTCAATATGAGCGGAGAGAAATTTGCACGGAGAGTTCTGATCTGGAAAGCAGTGAGGGAGCTCTCTCCTGGTCCTCTGTCATTTCATTGACCAAGCAGATTATGACAGAGAAAAACTTTTTATTTTTTGTAACTATGAACTTCTTCCAAGTCTTCCACCTAGCCTTCTGCAACAATTTTATGATGATCTTTGCGGATAATCTTATTCCTAAGGATGTCCTTTCTTCCTCAGTAAGAAGTATCATGTATGGAGCAAGCTTTATTTGTCCTCAGGTAGGCAGTTACACTTCTTCTATTTCAAAATATGAAAACATGGTGTTTTATTAGTTTTCATTACTTTAAGGTATCCATTTATACTGTTAGTTGAAAAATTGCTGCATCCAGCATAAGCTGTTGGCCATAGTGAGAAACAAATCTATCTCTCCAATCCTGTAAAAGCCTCTGGATGAGGCTGACCAAATGCAGTGGTAGGGAGAAAGGCCAAGCAGGCAGGCTGGTAAAATACCTGTTTACTGTGTGAATGTGAAATGTGAGTGTGAACGGAGTGTTTTAAATCCTACAGGGCTTGTAATACCTATGCATAAAGGAATGGAAAACATGGTCAAGATAAAGTTTGTAAAAACAAAATCTGTAGAATTCTGAATTCTTTTATCTTTGGTTTTGATTTGTAATACATGATGAAAGAATAATCTCTTCAGGAAGTTTCTCAGATAAACTGCAGAAAAGGCCAGAAAAACCATTAGGTATTAAAAGCATTGTTGAAATATGTGGCATCTCAGTCATGGGAACCAACAAAACTCTGAATAGCTGCTTTTGGAGAATAATACTCTCCTGTTTATTCTGTTGTTTGCTGTCTTGGTCAGCTACATTTACTGGGGAGAGAGAGAGATAATTTCAAGATCCCAATGAGGGATGGGGCAAGAGTAATGAACTGGAAAAGAAAAGGGAAAGAGAACTCAAACAAGTAATGTACGAGAACAAGAAAAGCAGCAAAAATATGTCCCACAAAATTTAAACACACTTGCCTGCAGTGGATAAAAAAAATATCCTGTTCATTCCCTTCTAACTTCTTTCATGGGATCTTTTAAACTTTTATGGTGCTTGCTTGTTAGATTGCTCAAAAACTGCGTATCCTGACTTTCATCATAGGTGCTGGTGATTTTCAGAATTTCTGAAAATCAGTCTGTTATGTTCATTAAGTTGTAATGTTTTCCGTAAGTAAAATCTAAAAGAAGATATATCAAAGTGCAACTAGAATTCACAGGTCAATTTTAGTTACCCTTTTGGCTTTTGCATACGTGACATACAAATCCTAAGCATTTTTTCTCTGTTCTAGAACTCCTAAATATGTAGGATTTCAAATTTTATCCTTACCTGTGGTAAACCTTACCACAGGTTTAATAGGTTTGTTGTGCAACTCAAACAGTTAGTTGATGAACTTTGGAAATATATCAGAAAATGCAGAAGTTAGGAAAGCTTAAATAAGTTTCACTCAATATATAGCAGTCGCTACTGTTGATAAAATCAGTGTGACAATGTGAAATGAACAATCTTTCAGAAAATGCGTCTTTCTCTGCTCCTCAGAGACTCTTTGTCTAGAAGTCACTGAACTATAGTTTGCTGTGACCTTATTTTTCTTGGGTTTTGTCCCCCTGAGCTCAAGATATAATAAGAGAATTCTCTGGTGGCAATGTCCTCAACTTCATTTACTGAAAAAGCACCCAACCCATGTAAAATAAAGCCCCTCCTTATACACTCTGCTTCAGAGGCCTGTACTAAACTAGAATTCAGGTTCTCCCTTAGGTTCCTTTTAATAGCAGGAGTGAAGAATAAAAGCTGCCTACAAGGGAGACCTTGTTGCTGAAGCATAGGCAAACAAATCTAAATTAGCATCATTAAGTTAGTATTTTTCTTAGAAATATGCAGTCTTAGAAACATGCAAGTAATAAGGAACTTTCTAAATCATAAGTACTTCCTGGGACAGGGATATTTCTCAATTATAGGGAGACAAGGTCACAGTGTTTAGAATAATGTGCATTACTCAATACCTTACTGTTTCTAGCAAAATGCCTGAAAACAGCCAGTGGGAGGAGTATCTTTTTTATTTGTATTGAACTTTTTAGAAAGGGTTGAGTTTTTGGTTTTGTTTCCTTCTTTAATGGCTAGTAATAACTTATAACGGTTTTATGCTTTATAGGTCTCCTAATGCTGAAATATTGTACTGTATCTTTCATCATAAATGTGTATATCTTTTCAGTGCCTTGTTCTTCTCAGTCATGCTTCGTTGAAGAAGTTTGGTTATTACAGAATCATCCTGTTTTCCTTTTACTTTGAAGGAGTAGCTGCTGCTGTCATGTTTGTTCTAGGGCCAGGACACAATTATCTGTTGGCATTTTATCTCACAACCAACATGTAAGTCAATATGCTTCCCTACTGATAGATACAGCTTAAATAATTCTAACAGTGGATACTTCTAATAGCATGAAGATTTTACTACTGCTTTTATGGTTGCTTTTTGTTCTGTGTCAGAAAAGTTAAAACTCCCATTATGTTTCATTTTGTTCTATTTATGCTTTTAATTTCAAAAACACAACAAAACCAAACAAAAACACACCAAAAAACCCAAAGAAAGCCCAAAAATGAACCGAAATTAAGTTTGCAGCCACATGCCTCCAGCCACATAACTGCTTTAACATGCAATTCAAGGGAAGCAGGACCTCTTCTTATCCACTCTGACATGGAAGATCTTGGTAGAGGAACTCTTCAGAGACTGTTTGCTAGGAAAGCTCAGGCCTCTTTTTGTGTTGCATGAACACTTGTATTGCAGTGCAAAACAAATACTGGTATCTCAGGCATCTGTTAAGTAACCAGTACTGAGTCACTTTTTCACTGGTACTGGGTAAGTATGATGCTAAAAGTAGTATTTTCACAGATGTATGTTACAATATGTGGAAAACCTTATTTAAAAATACACTTGCTCATTTCAGAGTATTGTTACAGCAATTAGGTTTTATTTTTTTTTTTTCTATTTCATTGCTTTCCTTCTGCATGTTCTTTCCTACCTGCCTTCTCTTCATTTCCCTCCCACCCTGATTTCATTCTTATTTTCAGTATTTCTGACATGGACTGAATTGTGTGAACAATAAATTGATTTTCATTGCCTGCGTACTTTAAATGATGAAAATATATTTTGATTTCCCCAGGAAAAAATTATAAGGTACTTAAAGACTGTATGTTCAAAGAGCTAGTTGTTCAAAGCCTCTTGTAAGTAAAAGCTAATCACACCCAAAATTTAATAAGAATATCCTAATATGTGAGTTTAAAGTTTTAGTTAGCAGTTTAAGAGTTGGCTTTCTGTATGTGTGGTGCATATATATATATAAAATATAAATACTTATATAGGAATGCAGATAAAATCTTTTTACTATTCTGATTCTCCCACTTTGAAGTTTGTCTTCCATGTATTCTTTCCAGTGATGCTCATCTCCTTTTTGGATTTCAAGAGGGAATTTTCAATTTCTCTTTTTTCTAAGGTGTTTATTTTCTTCATGTCATTTTAAATGTAATTTACTGACAATCTCAAGCAAGTACGTATGACCTTTTGCATTACTGACCAGGAAAAAAAATGCAAAAAATCCCCATCTTTTAGGTTTGCATATTGATTTCTAATTCTCAATTAAGAACAAATAATAATGCCTTCAGAACTGCTGTTCTGTACAGCTAAATCAGCATATTTTAAAGAAGTGTGTTTGTGTAAATGTCAGTGTTGGGGTGTTAATGTCAGTTACGATTTCATTATGAATTATATATCAGAACTATGAAAATCTTCAATATTTTGTCTTTCTTTAGGGTAATTGTACAAGCTTCATTTAGTTTATTCAATTTGCCTCTGGCAGATATTGTTGATGCAGATTTAATAAAGCACAAGCGGAGGTATGTCTGTCTTAACTGTTTTCCTATAACTATGCTATCTTTTTGCCATGTTACTGTTTTGTAAGTTAGATTATGTCAAAACCAGTAAATGATCTTGGATCCTTGGCACAAAAATACTTTCAGTAAGAGTAATTTAGCATAAGTAAAGATAAGAACTTGAATAAAGTTTCCTGTGGTTACTTTGCCAGAGATATTTAAACAGATGATTAGGTCATTTCTAATTTTAATTATACTATAGTATAAACCTAGGGTTTTTTATGTTGATTTTTGTTAGCTTTAATTCAATTACTTTGTAACCATATGCATCTACTGTCACTTAGGAAGTTTTCTGAGTAAGGCCTCTCTAATATGGAAAAAGCAGTTAGAAGGCTTACCCTGTGTTAGTTAAAGTACAAATTCCAAAGTCTAACTGGTTGCTGTTAACTCTCTGAAATAAAAATTGATAAAATGTGCTGTGACATAGTATATTACAACTCATACGTCTTTTGGATTTTTATCAAAGCGCAGCTAACTTCTTGTTGGTTCCATCAATGTTTATGTAAGTGCAGATTCAATCCTGGTCACGGTATTAAAGGACTTTCTCCTCAATGGTGAGAGCTATTGCTTTAATGAAGAAAAAAAAAAAGCCTCGTTTTATGGCTTCATGCATGTAAAGTCCTATGTTGTAATTATTTTTCCATGCACAATTCAGTGTAACTTAACTTCAATAATTACTTAATGTGCACAAAGTTGAACGTGAGTGCAAGTCATTTCCGAACTGGGGCCAAGCTGTATATATATCCCAAAGATTTATTATATTTCATTTAAAAAAAAATTAAATTAAATTTCATTAGGATAGCTGACCTGAATGCTCTAATGTGTGAACTATAAAGTTACATATCATGATTAGCATTTGCATATTACTAGGATGTTTAAAATTACTATTGTAATCAATATAATAATATGTTTTTGTCGTGCTTTTGGTTGTTTTTTTTCCCTAAATATTTTAGATCACCACTTTCCTCTATGGTTTTTGGTACGAATGCTTTATTTACCAAGCCTGCTCAATCTTTGGCTCCAATGCTTGTGGTTACAACACTAAATCAATTTGGATATGAGAACCTGAATAATGGAGATGCTCAATCTGATCCAAGGTGAGTTCAAAAGGGATACTTTAAGTCATAGAAATTAATGTGAAATAATCCCATCATCTAAAAAGCAAATTAATCTGCAATTAGTCTATATCAACTGCACTTCAAAAATGCGAGTGCTTTAAAGTATTTTCTAGTTGTTTTTTATATGTGTAGAAATAGAAATGTTTTCTATATTTTTTAAAAGAATAAATCATTGATTAAACAGTACATGTGAGGATATCAACCTAATTTTGAAAAAAAAAAAGGATACAGTTCAGTAGCTGACTGTCCTCTGTTCCATTGCAAATAATTAAAAAAAAAATATGTTTGAGATCACCTAATACTTCTTATTAAGATACATGCCGTTCTGGCTTCTGTAAACCTTATCTTGTGAACCTACTTCCTTAGATATATAATCCTAATAGGGTTGCATTAAAGATACAGTTTTGTTTGGGAGAAAGCAGTATAATCACTGGAGGGAGGGAATTTGCCTCAAATAGGAGTGTAGTTTTGGCTTCGATGCTACTTACCATTCTGATGCTAATGAGCTCATTGCAGTCCCTGGAGACCTTAATACACAGCATAAAGCTGTGGTTGCTGTTTAGCACATTGGAAATGCATGGGATTTTATAAAAACAAATTAACAGGGAGTCAGTACAGCGAAAGGGTCAAAGGCTGTTTATTTATGACCAATGAGGGGAAGTGGCAACATAAGGAATAGCTGAAGTTGGGACTAAAAGGCAAAAATCACTCCTGATTAGGATTTGCTTGGAGAGAACAACATGAATATCATAAGTACAACATAGCTCTCCTAAATTTTGAGTAGAAACATTAAAAATACATAGAAGAGAAATATATATGAACTAAAATGCCTGGTTATGTGTCACCTAAGGCTAGAAGAATGTTTCATATTTGAGGAAGTTTCAAAAAAAATTGTATGAGGGAAAGAATGACATAGAAGAACAACAAGTGATCTGCAGAAAAGCATCCTGACACAAACAAAGACTTAAGTTTGAGGCTATGTGTGAGAACAGTTAATTTTAACACGTTCTGTAGGTAGCCAGCCAGTGAGATGATGTGAAGAGGAAATGAACTTTATTATAATGTTAAGTAAGATGAGTGGTTTTTGCAGAAGAGCAGTAGGTTGAACTGGATGTGGATATGATAGGGATGAATATATTAATCTTGATGATTCAGAGAAATTCAGATTTGAAACATAAAAACAGCAGTTCTGATCCCTTTCAATCAGAGAAATGATCCCTTTGTGGATGGATTTTAAATCACAGTAGCTGTAAATCTTTTTTCCCAGTAAGCAGTCTCTCAACTGTAGCAATAATAAATTTATTGTATGTAGAGTGGAAATACTTCGAATGCTCAATCTCTAAAACCTGTATTGTCACTTGAGTCATGCTGAAATTTGATTTATTCCACTAGGCAAGGAACAGCATAAAGGAACAAAGCTGAGATCAGTTAATCAAAGAGCACCTGAAATATGCTCTATGTTTCTCTTCCCCATCCCTTCAAAAATAATTTATTCAATATGAAGCAGCCTGCATGTGTTTTCTGTATATGTGCATGTGAGTGTGTGTGTCCTTCACTTTGCAAATGGACTACAGCGTAGATACATACCCTTGAAGACCAGGCTACTTGAGATTGTTTCTAGAGAGTCAATTTGCGTATGGCAATGTACTGGACTAAATGATCTCTAGAAGTCCCTTCCATGATTATTATCTGCGTTTAGTTTGGGGGTTGGTTTTTTTGTGTGTGTGTTTTGTATGTTAATGTTCTAAGTCAATGGAGAAAAGTATTAGCAGACCATCAGTGGTTGTCTCCTTCAGTAGTGTCCAGTAGTGTCAGTTGTCTTTCCCTCCAGCATCAAAAAGTCTGAACATTGGGTTTTGTATTCTCAGCAACTTTCTAGGCTTTTGCTGTAGTAAAACAAATTTGCCATCAATGAGTTTACAGTTAAAAATTACGGATAAAAGCTTTTCTTGTTCACATGGATTTTTGTGTAATTTTGTAATTTCATTTCCTCATTCCCCATTTCTTGATACATTGCTTACTCAAGACCACACGGAATGCTGGAGCTCACAAACTTTCTGGGTAACTTCAGCTCACATATACAAAAGGAAAAGGTCATTGCTTACAGGGGAAGGGTGTGTCTTTTTCTACCCTACTTCATTTATCTTACAGATTTGATAGCACTTTATTTATAGCATACTGCCTTCAGAAGTCAAAATTCATCAGAAATGAGAAAATGCTTATCGCTGAGCAGTGATCCCAGCACCGTATTGGCCTGGGCACCCCAAAGACCCAGACTGTCTTCCTCAGTTCTGAAGCGTTTGAATTGATTACAAACATCACCAACTTCATATTTAACCAGTACCAGCATTTACCTCTGCCTCAGTGGTAATAACTTTTTTGTCACTGGGACTTCTTAGGAAGTCTTCTTCCTTAGGAGCAACCCAGCAGCTCTTGGTTTTGCCTCTGGTATCGTAATTCTGAAGTGTGACTTCTGCTGTGAATGGCCTGGCTCTTCCAGTAGTCTTCTTGCTTTTTGATGTGACCTTTTTCACACATGAGATTGGCTGGTGTATTGTACACAATGCTGTATGTGTTACTCATGATTCTGTATACATTAATATACACATTATACAGCATTCTTAGGGAACATGGTCACTGTGCATCAGTTAAGCATTTTGTAGTGGAAGCTAGCTTAAGTATTTTTTAATATCTTTAAAATTTGAGCAATAGCTTGCAGAATGGAGTGGGGTCCTGGTTTGTTGGGGTTATTTCCTTTTGTTCTGTCACCATAGCAAAGCATTACCTGTCACATATGGCTTGGGGTTTTTTTTTATTTTGTTTTTGTTCGGGTTTTGTTTGGTTTGGTTTGTGTTTTTCAGTTTAGTGGTGGTTTTGGGGGTTTTTTTCCCTATGGAAAAGATACCTAGTTTAACACCCCCCTCTTCTGGAGAGCCACTGCAACTACAGCTGACTTCTGTGAGAAGTGTGCTTTTCAAATTCCTTCAGAACAAGTTATTTTATAGCAACTCTTCAATATTCTTCATTATTAATCAGAGACACTTCAAGCTGTTGATGCTTTCATATTGAAATACTGGACTACATCACGTTCTATTCAGAGTGAGATTATGGCTGTTTAGTGAAAGATTGTATGTTTTATTCCTGTGTGTGAAAAAAATGTAGAAATGGAAATTTCTGAAGTTACAGGTTAAGCTGTTATGATGATGAAATCTGAGCTCTGCTCGTGATTTATCCCAGTCCCCTAATGAAATATTTTGCCATTCCTTGTTCTGTGTACTATAGATATTTTTTATAAATCCTGCAGTAACTTAAGGCTTTACAGTACAATAGGTAATATTATTTTCTTAAATCAATATTGTTCCAATGAAACCAAATCAGGACTGAACCAATATGAGTGACTTGGCAGATGTTCTTTCTTTTTTTGTCCTTCCTGAAGTTCACATATAAATACAGGATAATTTTAGTACTGAAAACTGCAGTCCTCTTTAGAGTGCAGAATGGGCAAAGTACAAGCCTCAGCATCCTGTTACCTGTGTCTTAGTCCCATTACCATCTTTAGATGGGTGAGCAATTTGCCTGTCGCCTCCCCACTGACACGCTGGCACCCTCACCCACTGGCAGCAGGAGAGGGTGTGTGATGTGGGGCCTTGCTCACCTTCCGTGGACTGAAAATGCAATTGAACAGCATCCAAATGGAAATTATTGTCTCTGCCAGTAACCACTGGCTGCAGAGCAGTGACCTGCCAGTGAACACTTCCAGTCCTAAATTGCCCAAGTGATGAAGTAATTCACTTGTAAGCCTGGGGTTCGTTTTCCTTGTTGCTTTCCTTTTCAGAATCAGGGTGTATGTGACTTGAGATAAGTTGTGATCATTGTATGAGCATCTGTGCACTAAGGAATAAATCTGGGCTACGCTGGAGGTTGCAAGCATTTTTCCTGTTAAATGCAGTGAGACACAAGTTGACTCGTTTATGAATCAGAGAAACTCTTAGGCTTTATTCAAAACCCTCTCAAGTTAATAAGCATTGTTTTGCAGAATTTTTGAATCTTGTCTATAGCTTTTCTGCAAGTCTCCTATCTAATCCCTGAATTAAAGGGAAAAAGGGGAAAAAAAAAAAAACAAAAAAAAAAAAACAAAACAAAAAAAAAAAACCCAAAAAAAACCCAAAAAAACCCCACCCAAACAAACAAAAAAAACCCAGAAAATAACATAACTTGTCTCATGGAGAGAAAGTTCATTTAAGGGCTATTTCTCAGCTTGAATTGACTTTCCCAATACTTAAGTAATTAGAATCTATTAATTAACAGAATGCCAGTTGATACTGATTCTAGATAATAGTTCAATGCCTAAATGTATTATTTGAGCTGTCAAAAAACATACCGTTCACAAAAGGGAACTCATTTAACCCCTATATTTTCTTTTCTGAATTGTATTTGGTTATGCTTTTATCTCTTATGCCTTAGAGAAGGTTTGGATGAGGAAATGCCATGCATCCATGAGAATAAATGAGAATGAGTGTTAATTTCACATGTATTCTTGTCATCATTTATTTTAAAACAAAATTAAATAAGGCTTGATATTTCAAACAGCCCTTTACACCATGCCTGAATTTTGTGCATTAATCACAACTTACATCTAGCACTCGGCAACTATAACACTATAGGGGATAGCTAGTAGCACAGATTTTAAATTAAATAATTTTGTATTAAAGTGTTTGCTTCGTTTTCTGTTTTTCTTTCAGTCTTACTAAAGCCTGTCAGATGCTCTGTTCTATAATTGGATTATATAGCTTAAATTGATTTCTATATTACATGATACAGGTGTTGCACTAAAGTAGCAACAGGATTTCTTAGGTTGCCTACAATATATTAAAATTAACTCCTTGTGTGCTAATTATCTAACTTCCTCCCAGCTATTATGAAAGGATCAAACAACATAAAATACATATTTGTATGTAGAATTTTAAAATACAGTTGAAGTACATTTGATATCCGAGATGTCTGTATTTCTTTTATTTGGGATTGATTATACACATGCACATGTACGTGATGTATATGTATATATAATGTGAATGCTTTAAAAATAATTTGTTGTGAATTGAAGGTAATCTTCACCTTGAAAGCTGTGTTTTCTTCTTCTTCACCAGTTTGTTTTTAGGTCTTCATGATGCCATGTTCTATTTGATCTGCTTGGTTCCACTCTGCATTGCAGTTGTACAGATCCTGGCGTGGACTTCCTTTTCCATACAGAACAGTCATATGACAGCTGTACACTAAATACCTAACCATTGGTCAGTAAATCTTCTGCTGAACTGTACCACAGACAAATTAGTATGTTTTTAAACGTGAAAAAACAAAATTGCATTAAATGGACTATGAAACCAGTGCAGTTTGAGCCATTTCAATAAAGTCACATTCTTTGGTCTACTCAGATCATGCTCAGCCTTAAGCCTGAGCCTACACAGTTTATTCTGTCATTTGCCCTTAATGGACATTTCCCTTAATTACCATATGAATTCATTGCTGGTATATACTGGTCACTGCTAACTCCTTTGAAGAATGGATATAGCAGATCCCAGCCCAGCACCTGGAATACAGGGGAACTGCATTTTCTTAAAATTGCCAAAAGGCAGAGGATTAATTTTGCCATCCTGATAAAATGCCAGATATCTGAAGTTAATCTGGAAGAGCCTGGTGGACATCCCTCATAGGTGGTAGGGAGATGAAGAGAAGAACTTAGATAGTGTCTAGCTGACCAATATCAAAACAAATCTGACAGTTACCACAGGAAGCGCCAAGAGTAATTAACTACTCTGTAAAAGTCTGTGTAAAGGTAACAAAGAAAAAGATTTAAATGCTGTTAAATAAAATGTTGCTGGATATGGAAAAAGCTCTGTATGTCCTCACTGGCTTTCCGAATGGCTCTGGTTGGTAGTAGGTAGACGCAGTTTTCTGGCTTAAAATGGGAAAATTATTTTGGAGCTATGGTATTGGTAGTACTTAGGAGGATGCAAGATGACGACTAGAATGTCATTGTGGTAAGAGAAACATCATGTGTGGGTGCAGTAGAGTTCAGTGAGATAGACAGATCAAACTCTGCCTGCTTACTGGTGTTACGCTGGAAACTCATTTGATGTGCTGACAGTTGAAGCTAATTTCTGAATGATCAAGTTGAAGTTATTTAATTTCTGATTAATTCTTACCAAAATCTTTTTGGTTAAGCTTTTAAGTGATCCTGTGGACTTTTATAAAAATAAAGATTTTTGACAAAATGTCAGAAACCTTGAATCCTCTGCTTATTTCATGTGCTGCAATGACAAGATATATTGGCATGTTTACAATACTCCCGTTTAATAAATATGCTTTTTCCTCCAATATATCCAGGGTGTAATTCTGTAAAGATAGATAGCTTAAGTATCAATTGCTTCAATTTTGTTCTTTGTTTTGCCTGGGGAAACGTAATTTTAGAAGCACCTTTTTTAGGGAGTGCCAGTCACTGAGAAGCACAAGACGGAATGCGTGTGTCCCAGTTTTGAAGTGCTGAGTCTGCTTATTTCTAAAAGTCTGCATTTATTGTGATGGGTAGCTTGGAAAAGAGAAGAGTATACGGACTTGCCCTGCATTTTGGTGGACACTGGCATAATTTAATGGTGAGGGTTTTTTAAAATACAGCTGTTGAAAAAAGTGAAAAAGTGGGATAGCGTTGTTAAATATTTAGAAATCCAAACAACCGCTTTGATAGGACTATGATTTATGTTAAAATGTAAGAAGCCAGAAGCGTGATGAAGTTTTAAGTTGCATTATCTGTTTTCTTATCACTGTCCTGTCAGAGATACCACTATTCATTTGCATTGCACATAGCATTATGTACACATACTATTGTCAGTTGTATTTACACATCCAATGAATATTTACACAAATACTAGAGCAGATATGGTCTGTGTGTTTAGTTTCTGAATTTTAAAGATTTACTGCATTGTATGTATGAGTATTGTACCTGAAAGGCAGCAGGAGCAAAAGGTGAAGGACAAAGGTCCGAAGGAATTTAAGTTAATGCAATCTTTGATTCATTATATGAAACTGTCTTCTCCCTGACAATTCCTATGAAATGGTAAAAAATAACTTTAAATAGTTTTATTTTTCTTTTCTGTTTCTATATATCTTAGATTTCATATGTTCATCCTATCCTCATAGAATATATGTTTTGATAGGTGAAAATGTTATTGTTCCGCAAATGGGGTTTCTTAGGTGACTGTGTTTATTACTTATTTCTAATATTAGAACATAGTGTACAACTAAGAGAGTAGAATCATAGAATCAGCTGGGTTGGAAGGGACCTCAAAAGGCCATCTAGTCTGACACCCCCGCAGTCAGCAGGGACACCCCCAACTAGACCAGG
>BJBW01000201.1:132816-180757 GCA_004320125.1 Scolopax mira
TTCCAGTGCTCCACCACCCTCATTGGAAAGAACTTACTCTTTCCAATCTATCTAAATCTAAATCTGCTTTTCTTCAGTTTAAACCAATTGCCCCTCGTCCTGTCACTGCAGGCCTTTGTAAACAGGTTCTCCCTGGCCTCCCTTGTAGCCCCCCTCAGGTACTGGAAGGCTGCTATTAGGTCTCCCCAGAGCCTCCTCTTCTCCAGGCTGAACAACCCCAAAGAGTACTGTGCTTATACAACAGGAAAACCAATAAGTGGATTTAAGAGTCAAAATTATGCCAAGAATTATTTGAAATTAACCATATTTTTTTTTCTGGAAAATGTTTGGTAAATATATCATTTTATTTGCCAAAATAGAAGCAATGGCTGATGCAACTGAAGGCATAGTTTGAATTACCACTATAAATTGCTGCATCTTTACAATTAAGATAGAAAAAGTAAATAGTTGGAGATTTCTAAGCAAGACAGCCTTAAGACATGATAGATGAATTGTGCAGAATAAAGTAGTTTAGAAAACAAATCTGAGAAATAAAATACAAATTATTTAATATGTAAAATAGTAATAATCTTGAAAATCTGTTCTTTATTATCCTCCCATTTATCCTATTTGTCCTATTATCCCATATGTCCTATTTCCCTTGCTATAAGGGCAGGGAAAGGTCTCACCCCACCAATAGTCAAACCAAAGGAGGATCGGAAACACTGCTTCAAATCCATGCGGCAGAACAGAGGGTTGGCAGCACCTCATGACTGACATCACTTATTCTGCATTTCTCTGTCACGCTCTAAACTTTGTTATCCTCTGCTAAACCTACATGATTGGGTTTGGCTGCAAATCAAGTAAAGGATGATCAAAGGCAAAAAGTTCAGTGTCTTGCAACAGCTGGTTTGTCTGTTTTCTCTCCTTATTAGCTAGTGGTATCTGAGCTTGAAGTCCCCTGCTGGAAATATGCCCCAATTTAATCTTCATAATTTAAGAGCATCTAAAATAGTCTCATAACTGATAAAGAGGATTTAAGTATGTATAATATAAAATATTCTTAGAGTTTCTCTATAAGTCCTGAGAATTTATATCTTAATACACTGAATTAATTTTATTTATTGAAAATCAATAGGTAAAAGCATCTACTAGATTTAAAAGGATGTTATCTAATACACACTAAAGAATGTCAGTTCTAATAGAGTATTTATATAATATATGGTTAGTGATAGAGTGAAAACACTGAATAAATGTTAACAAAGCATATTTAATCTGAAGAAGGAAAAAATTAGATTTATATTTTGTGGAGTTTACAGCCCTCTGTTCTTGTCTTGTACAAAGTGACCTTCCCAGTCTCCTGCTCTGCCGTTTGTAGAGCTGCTGGGTAGTTCTTGAACAGACCACGCTGAGGTGGCTGGTGGGATGTTTGCATTGGAGAAGGGTTCTACAACTCAATGGATGCCATCGGAGAGAAGCAGGAAGGGTGAAGGAACAGCTGAGATAAGCCACATCTCCACAAATACTCCTGAGCAATTCCTTACAGACTTAAGCCAGCTTGGGAGGCAACACGGCAGTGCAGGCACTCACAAGAATTCTGTCTGGTTTTGTAAAGGACCATGAAGCTGTGAGTGGGGGGCTGTCCAGGAGAGCTGGGCAGACCCACAGCGGGGCTCTCCGGCTTACCTCCGGGAGAGAGGATTTTACACAGATATCTCTGCTTGTTCGTCTTAATGACCTCCTTCTGGTAATCACTTTCTTACTATTATTTAAATAATAGAAAGGAAAGTTGTTTTATGGCTGAACTGTGTGGGGAGAAGCACAGATGTGGAATGGTGGCGGATCAACCAGATCTGCCTCGAGCCCTGTACCTCCCGCTCTCCTCGGTGATGGAGGGGAGATGGCCCCCAGCCTTTGGGGGTGCTTTGGACCCTTCCAACTCCAGGCACTCAATGGATTGTAGACATTGTCCATCAAGAGAAAGGAGAAACGCTATCTAGGTAGTTGAGGAGAAAGCAGAAAAAAAAGATCATGCCTTTTTTTATGGTAATCCTCTCCCAGCATACTGATGCTGTGAGTGCTTATAAGACAAGTATTTTTCTGAGATTGTGCATTTGGTTACAATTCCACCAGCCTATATGCAAATGGTAATACATCAAAATTATTACCTAAATATGCACAAATAGTGTGTTCTTTATAGCCTGTCAAGAGAAAAGTATGCTTAGTATAGAACTACTGCACCAGAATATTAATGACAAATATAACACTGGGTAGGAACTTTGAACAATCTCATTTCAACATACACAGGTTTTATACTAATAATGCAAAGATAAGTTAGCGTATTTCTTAATTTATTCAGTATGCAATTAATTATTGTATTTTACACATGATAAGATTAAGATGTGTTTCCCTATGAACATGTAACTAACCTGAAGCAATTTTATTTATTGGTTTATACGCTGTGAGCAGATGTCTAAAAAGCAGCAAATCTAGCTTTTGTCATTTTGGATTTTGATTATAAAGTTGTTTTAGTCCTGGAAGGAAAAAAATAAGCTAATCTGTTTTTACAAACAAGAACATACATAGAAAGGAGCGTTTTAATCCCAAACCAAGTAAAAAGAAATAGACCAAAAAAGGTCATCTTAGCCCATCTGGCTATTGGATAAAAAAAAAAAATCTTCACGTGGAAAACTGTCTGAAGCTCTCATGTCAAAAACCTTCCTTAAGGAACTTACATATCAGTGAAAACGAACTGAACAGAAAAAAGTCCTCTGGCAAGGTTGTGTTGTTGCTCGGGTTTTCCTGGTTTCCCAGGATAAACGAGGCTGGCTGTGGTCAGTGATCGATCAGAGGCTCTTCCAGGTGGAAGCCAGGGCCCTGCACTAGCTGGGGCTTCCAGCTGTAGAATCCAGAAGCTGGACTCCAGCCTTTCTGGGCTGATCAAAGGGAACGATGCCCATTGCTTGTAGTGGTTAAGAAAAGTTTTTATTAGAGATGATAGCCCTGATGCCATAATCAGCTGGAATTTGATTAATAGGATAGGCTTTGTCTAGATTTTCCTTCAGTTTCAACCGTACACAGTATGGTCCACTCTCTGTACCGTCCCTCCAGTAATCCCTGTTTGCTGGCACCTGACAACTGCCGCGCCCGGCCCAAACCCACCGCCACGGGACCGTACAAGCAGCCAGAGGGCTGCCCCCCGCCCTGTCCCTGCACGGGACGCACCGTTTCCGCCGTCGCTCTTACTCCCTCGGCGCCCGCGTCCCGCTGCACTGGGGAAACCGGCCGGCAGCAAGTAGACCCTGGGAGCTCCCCGCAGGGCCGGCCTCCAGGCTTTATGAAAAAAAAGGCGGCCTTATAAAACAACGTGTCACAGCAGCTCCACGGGAGCAGCAAGGTTTACTCTGGGCCACAGCAAAATAGTCACGTAGAAGGAAAACTGCCAAATCCTGCAATTCCAACAGCAGCAGCTTCCCCCCCCCGCAGATAGAAGACCCTTTTGAAGGGCAAACGCTGCAATGACACGATTTATCTCCAAATGCCGCGGTTTTTCGCGAATCTCCTCACCCCCATGCTTATGGGCCTCGAGCTCCCGCGGACGGGAGAAGCGGGAGGGGGACGGGAGCCGCCAGTGCCACCGCCCAGCGCTCGCTGCGGGGCAGCCAGGAGCCTCCCGCACTGGGATCTCCCCCCCGCGCTCTCGGCCCCCTGTTGCGGAAAGGCACCGGTTCCACGCGGACCCCGCGCTCCTGGTACCGGTTACGGGCCCGAAGGGGGCGGGCTGCCCCACCCCTCCGTCCCGCGCGCTCTACGCACGCGCAGCCCGGGTGACAGGGCGGCGCCAACCACGTGCGCGCGGGACGTCGCCGCGCGCCCCCTCTGAGCGGAAGGAGGAGGCCCGCCCGCCGCTGCCGCTGTCCGCCGGCGGCAGTGCCCACCTGTCCGGCGCGAGAGGGAGGGGCTCGGGCAGCAGCAACAGCCGCCGCCGTCCCGGTCTTGCAGCGGCGGCCCCGCCCGCCCTGTGACTGGCGAGAGGCGGGGAGGGGCGGCTGCGCGGCAGGCGCCGGCGTGCGTCAGCGCATCGGTCCGGCTGGGCCTCGCCGCCGCGTCGCGCGTTCCGCCCGCGTTCCGCGGGGAGCCGGGCCAGACGAGCCGCGTGCTGCCGGCGCCGCCGCTGCCATGGAGCGGAGAGGCGGCGGTAGCCGGAGGGGGTGACTCGGCGCCCCATACCCCGATGAGGCTGTGGCTGAGCTGGCTGGGCTGCTACACCCTGTTCCTGTGGGCGCTGAGGAGAAGGATGTGGTCTGGCCCCGCCAGGTACCTGAGGAGCCCTTTATCCCGGTCCCTCTACGTGAACATGATGGGCAACCGCGGCCAGCCCGCCCCGAGCGCCGGGGAGAACCACCAGGTACAGCCCCGGGGGCAGCCGCTCCTCCCGCCCCCCCGCCTCCGTCCCTGGTCCCCTTCCGCCGCCTGCCGGCACGGCGGCCTCCCCCCTCTTCCCCGGGCAGCTGGGGTGCTCCAGCGGGGGCAGCGGGGCCTCCTCTGCCGGGGCGCACCGAGGTACCGGTCGCTGCGGGGAGGTGGACCTTGGTGCGCGCTGAGAGGGGCGCCGGGTCGGCAGCGCCAGACAAAGAGAGGGAACGGCTGGGTCTTCCCGAGGAGAAAGTTGACGTGCCCGGAGACAGCTGGGGGCGGGGGCGGGCGGGCCCGGCGGCACCGGGAGCGGCGCGGTGTTCCCGAGCCGGTAAGGGCGGATCGGGGCCGCTCCTGAGGCATGCGAACCGTCCTCTGAGCCTGTGGGCAAGCACCGCTCGAGTGAAGTTCGCAGGTGGTGCGGAATGGGGTGGGTTTGCAGGAGCAGAGATGTGTTAATTAATATTGGTGCATATAGAGGAAAATAAAGCAGTGAGCAGCTGGGAAACTGAAGCTCTAGGCCTGGGAACAGCAAACTAGAGATGAGTTTGGGATGTGATATGGCTGCAGCTAAGGATTCGTGCTAGGTTTGGGCAGTAAAGGCATGTGGATCAGTACTTTGTGGAGAAGTTAGGGACTATGCTCTTGCTCTACAATGATTATGTGGTACGATTGCATTTGGAATATGTTCAGATCTGCAGTACATTTTACCAGAATGCTACTGAAAATCTGGCAGGAACTTAGGGCTAGGAAAAACTCTCAGTGCTAAACGAAAATACGGACTTATTCTAAGTAAAATGTACAGACCCAAGCGGAGAGGATGTAGCATAAATACTTGAGGACTGCTATACAAAGGAAGAACATAATTATGCATCGTAATTCTTCAAGCTGATCCATTACTGGAGTGCTTGGGTGGGCACTGACAACTGGAATCTTGCTGCTGAGTGAATGTATTACTGGGATTTAATGAATATGCTTTGCTGTTTGTATCATTCAGTACATAAGTGGGATGACAAAGAGAAGCAGAATTTAGATTCACAGAAAGAACTTCCCTCTGGCAAACAAAGAAAATCTGAAAGTCTTTTGTGGTGTTAAAAACTGTGCTGGAAAGACAGGTCAGCCAAGGAAATGCATTATGGAGATGATTGTATCATTCACAGATAGATGTTTTCCAGTGCATACTCACAATTTCTACTTCATTTGGTCGAGATTTTAAATCTAAAGTATTGATTGTTTAGTAAGATTTATGATTACTGAGTTTGTGGGTTTACTCATAAGTAAGGATTGCATGTTCAGACCCCAGGTGCTTTCACCCTCTGCAGTGTTACTGACTTGGTTACTTTTATGTAGTTAGCTAAAAGAATGTTTTCTTCCTCTCACTAATATTAGGCAAAAATTGTCAATAATAATAACTTTTGTTATAACAAAGGTCTTAACATATCTTTTCAGATTTTTGTGCTGTAGTTTTTCTACTATTGTGCTATGAGAAATTGCTGTGCTTTCTGTCATGAAACTAGTCCCTGAAAAGGACTTGTTATATATTGTACATGGAGGAAAACAAAAGCAGTTTCTGTTCTGAGGAACTGGTTCCAGAATTAAGATGTCTTTTGCCATTCTTGTTATTTGAAATTTGGATTTTGTTTATGCTGTGTTGCTTTTTTCTTTCATTCTTAGGGTTTGCTATCATTGGTATTATTCGCTAGAGTTAGGTAGTTGCCAATAATCTTATTGGGAAGATTAACCGTGAAGAAGAAATTAGAGGAGGTCTGAGAACAGCACCTAATTTCCGGAAACAAATTTCTCTTCTCACTATCAGTGTTCTTCCAATGGTTATGTCAATATATATCTACATTTAGAAGTCTTAAAGTCAAGAATTGTAGGACTTCCATGATCAGAATCTGGAACTACAGGGGACAGACAGTTTGGTGCAGAACCAAGGTGTGTGAGCTCAGGTATAGCATACGTATGCTGGGAGGCAGTTTCATAGACATAATTGTTTCAAAAGAATCGCAGATCTAAAGAAACGCAGTATAGCAATGGTGTAAGACAGACAAGCTGTTGTCTAAAGTATTGATTGGATTATCTCCTTTCCTGGAAAAATACTGGAAATGCACTTGCTGATTTCTTTTCAGAGGATGTCTAGGGAAAAGTGGAGAATGAATTGGAAGATAGAAAACAATGTTATCCCACCTCAGACTATTTTATCAGCGTGGTGCTGTTCCATAGAGGACCTGTGCTTTCTAGGAAAGTTACTTTGTAGAATTCTTCAAAGTACAGAGTAATTATTAAGAGAAAAATTAAAAGCATTATTTATTGGCAAGTAATTGATCCTCACTTGATTACAATTCAAGTCTATGTTAAACTAATCCTTAACCTTGTTGAAAAGTCTTAGGAAAACCTAAATGTTTATATTTACAGAAATTGATAATAACCTTCCACATACTCATTTTTTTTTAACTACTACTGGTTTTATATTGCTTAACTTTGTAATGATCCTTTATCTCTTTCTCTAGTGGTATGTCTGCAACACAGAACAGTTGTCTGAATCCCTTCAGCCTATTTTTGTCCAGAGTTACCTTGACCAAGGAACACAGATCTTCCTAATCAACAGCATTGAGAAATCAGGCTGGCTGTTTATCCAGCTCTACCACTCCTTTGTGTCCTCGATTTTTAGCCTCTTTATGTCTAGAACATCTATCAATGGGTAAGTGAAAAGTCAGTCTTAGGTAAACTAAATACAGTTTGATTTAGTGTTCAGCCCTTGATCTGTCAGTTTTTCTTAAATTTGTAGTTTTTCCTTTGCTAGTCTAACAGATCTGAAATGCTCTAACTGTGCTCTTCACACCCGTCCCTCTCAATTGAAGAACACTATTTCCAGTATTGGGGGGATGGAGGAGGTAATAGCAATTAATAAGAGATAGTATTTTGTAACCATTACTTGTATTAATTTCCTTCAGAATAAGAGAGTGTTCTCTTTGTCTTGGACAATGTCTCCTTCTTTCCTTTGCTTTCTTTCCCGTTCCCCCTTGCCCTTTACCTACTGCCCTATCACTGCTGTGACTGTCCACGTTGAAGGTGGCTGTATTCAATCAGTTCTGTGTCGCGTCTGAAACTCTTTCTAGCAGCAAGTGCGTGCATACCCACTGCAAACCTAGGCATGTTTCTGAGCAGTGCAGAAGGTGACTGAGTGTTGTGTCTGGTAACACCAATGTGGAACAGAATTCTGTTCTTTCTCTTATTCTGTTAAACTTTTTTTATCTCAGTTTGTGTGTAATCTGTACTTGAACAGGTGACTTCTGATATAGCATGTTTTACTGCTGAAAGGTCAGGAAGGCAGGAAAAGAGTAGTTTATAAAACAGTATTCTCCAAGTCTTATTGCATCAGTCTTTTCTGTGATTGCAGAGGAGTTTAGCTATTCATGGGTGCACTAGTATTTTTTCCAAGAAAGTCAGTGCCTTTTTTTGCTCACATCACCCCATTCAGACATATGTTTAACAGGTTATCAGGTTTGACCTTAGGAATAATGCATTTTGTTACATTTACCTGATTTCTTCACCTTCCCCACCTCTGCATCTACTACATACTTCTGCACAGTCTGCTATGAGGCTAGTAGCTGTCTACTAAGGCTCAAAAAATAATCTTTTTTTTATTTTCTAACCAGATAACTTTATGACCTCCCCCGTGGTGTTCTTAGTTACCGGTAGATCTATATTAGGGTTCCTTTGGTCTCTTCTTCCTCCTTTCTCTTCCATTTTTTTCAAAGTTTCTCCAGTCTTTGAATAACACTTATAGTGCTGTTAGGAATAATAGCTATGAGCCAATTATACAGTGTGGAGTGACACAAGTGTGCTGGAAGGGGGTTCTACTTAAAGTGGCTGTATTCTGTTTATTTTTATACATTTAATATCCTGCTTTAGTTTCTTCTGTATGACTTTGTGTACTCTATTCTTTTGGTTTGTTTGTTTCTTTGGTTTTTAGTACAGTCAATCTGTCCTAGGCTACCTCTTTGCATTTTCTTATTCTTTGATTCTTTTTATTTTTGTTTACCATTTTTTCCCCTTGAACACAAAAGATTTCTGTTCATTGTCTTTGTTTAATGTGCTATCCAGCATTAGTTAAAAGAATAGTATTTATCTACTTTCAGTCTATTTCTGACCATTTTTTTCCTCTGCTTGTTATCCTAGCTCTTTCATCTTCTGAATTGTACTATGACAGCTGAAATCTGTCATTATATAGTCTTCAAACACTTTTGGGTGGATATGTCATTGGCTTAGTCCTTAAGGAATCCAACTGTCCACCTTAGTTCCTTAATGAGTTGCCTATTTTCTGTTCCACAGCTCTTCATGTTGAATGCAAGATCTGCAGATAGCAGCAAAAGCCATTGCAACATACAATTAAAAAATGTCTTTTGCCACTCCAACAGTGTTATGTTATCCTCATCCTTTCTTTAAATTTGTTCCCTGGCTTCCCTCCTAGTTCCACATCCTATTCCTTATTCATTGTGCATACTTCTGTGTCTGCAGCTATTTTATGTCCTTTGCTATATCATCTATTTTTTTTTTTTAAGGTAGGTGGCAGAGATTCAAATCTGCAAATGTGACAAATAAGGCTCAGCCTTTAAAGTTCCCTTTCTTTCTCTTCCCCCCTCCTTTTTTTTTTTTTATGCGATCATTTTCTTGAGCTGCTCCCCATGAGTTCTTCCTCACCTAACCAAATTCCTCCTGAAGTCTTACCCACTGTAACTGCATGTGGCTTTGTGTTTGATTTCTGGCAAGCACAAGGCAAGTTGAACTGGATTTAAAATTTGTCTGAACAGTGACCTTGTCTGCTATTATGTGTGACTGCTGCCAAAGCACATTCTAAATTACTTTATTGTCCTTTCTGTTAAAAGTTTGTACCAAATAGGTCATTTCGCATTTTTACATTTCAGGCTGCTGGGAAGAGGCTCAATGTTTGTGTTTTCCCCAGAACAATTTCAAAGACTGCTTAAAATAAATCCAGAATGGAAATCCCACAGACTTCTTGATTTAGGGGCTGGGGATGGAGAAGTCACTAAAGTCATGAGTCCGCACTTTGAAGAAATCTATGCCACTGAATTGTCTGAAACTATGATATGGCAGCTTCAGAAGAAGAAATACAGGTATTGTACTGAATAATTCTTACATCCTTTCTATCAGACATTACAGCAAAGTAATCTATTTGTAATAGTTAATGAATTTTTCAGTGAATTCCTGTATTGTTTGATGCAAAAGCAAGAAAACACATCTGATGTTCCCTGTTACCAGTTAAGACAAAATAGGCAATGACCCTTTTGAAGTCTCTTCTTCATAGCTTGTGTAAATTGCTTTAATCAATGGAGACAGGAAGATGAAATTCAGAATAATAGCATAACTCAATGGTCCAAAATTGCAAGAGGAAGACAGGTACTGCAGAGAAAGCAAACCATCCTGGTAATAGCAATATCTCAATAATCTGTGTCTGTCTAATCCCACAGTGTAAAAATTCATTTATATGTGCTATACTTAGCTCCTACTGTTAAAATTGAATAATATTTAGGAAGAAAAACCTCAGCACTTTTAGAACTTTGTGCACTTGTCACAGCTCCTGGAGGTTCTTGTGGGCAGCAGATCCAGCTTTTTTTGATTAATGGTTAGTATTTCAGGCACTATATCCCCAGACTTCAACACAAAGAATGAAGGAACTGTGGATTTTGTTTCTTCATCTGTCTTTGAGTGGAAACATAACATCTGCTTTGCGCTCTGGGTTTGCACACTGGTAAATCCGAGTGGATAAAAGGCAGCAAGCTGCTAATCATATTTCAGCTTTCTTGTTTCCCGAGAAGCATTTTCAGTTTTATTCTAGGACAACACTTTTTTTTTTAATAGCTATGGTTTTGTTTTTTGTTTCTTTTGTGGCCTGATGATTATAAGGCAATATAAAGGTTAGTATGGCTGGATATATAGCCATGCCCATTGTTGATTTCATTTTCCAAAAGTCGGAAGGATCATGTCTGCCTCTTCTTGTTGTCTAGGTGGCTGATTTTACCTGCACTATCAACACACCATAGGGATTTTTCTTCAGTGGTTCTCTCTGAACTCAGGTTATTGTTGTTTAACAGACTGTATCTCTTTCCCTTTTTAGGGTGCTGGGTATAAATGAATGGCAAAACATAGGATTTCAGTATGATGTTATCAGCTGTTTGAATTTGCTGGATCGCTGTGATCAGCCACTGACTGTATTAAAAGATATTAGAAGTGTACTGGAGCCAACTAGAGGCAGAGTCATTCTAGCATTAGTTCTGCCATTTCACCCATATGTGGAAAATGGTAAGTACACAGATTAGTACCTTACATAGGTAAATAAAACATTTGTAGGTTATAGTATCTTGAATTAAATGCTTAATAAATAATTGGCATTCTTGTGTTTGATTTTTACAAATAACTGGTATGGTGCATGTTCAGAAGTATGAAATCGTAGGTAAATAGGCCACATGATGTAAGCTGTTTACTTAAATCTCCAACATATGTTGTTGGCACCAACAAAAAAATATTGATGTCACATATCCTGTTCTGCAAGTCGCCACATTTGAGCTGTGTTGGACCAACATGGGAAAACTCATCTCTGATAAGGGCCCTTTGCTGCTGTCGTATAGTTGTTTGTAGTGACCATTGCACAAAACCATCAGAACTGTGTGTAATGCTGAACAGCGCAGTTAAGGTCACACTGTTTCAAATGTTCCACGTGAACCGCACCTCAGAATCACAGGAAGGTGTAACGATCACTTTCCAACATAAGCTCTCAAAGTAAAATACAGACACCTACTAATATGAAGTATCAGCCACTATTTATATTGTGTAAGTAACTGGAACAAAAAAGTAAAATTCAGTGCCAAAACTCCATTATTTCCCCGAGCTGCATTTTTAAAGAAATACTTGAGAGATTTTCAAATCAATCTGTCCGTAAGACTAAACTCCAAAAAAGACTAGAAACTTTATTTTTACATATCTGTGATAGTGGATTCAGGTTGAGGCACCCTAAAGGTGGTCTGAATTCCAGAAGGATGGTGTTCATCAGTCATCGTTTGGAGACTGGCTCTCCTTGAGTATTAAGACTTGTCTGTGAAAAGGCATGTATGCCCCAAAAATGCACACTAATAACCTTAACATTCTGGCAATCACAAATGCATAAAACTGAATCTGCTTTGCTCTTTTTAGAGGCCAGTGGTATTTTGGTGGGAGAAGGGGTAAAAAAAAGTTCTAAGTATAAAAAGTAATGCCATCAGATGAAGAATTGCTTAAATTACAGTATTTGAGCTTATAATTGTGTAACTATTCTAAAAAGTGGTGTGTCTTAGATGAGCTGAGGGGTTGACATGCATCTGTACAGTATTTCAAGCATATTTGGTTCAAGTTATTGTTTCTATAATGTGGAACAATATGGCTTCCTCTTTTAAAAATTCTTTAAATTTCTGAATAATAGCAATGTCTTTCTAGTCTTTCACTGGTGTATTAGAAGCAGAAATTGAGAAATTATTTGGGCTTTTTTGTGCCTTCAAAACTATCATTTTGCAATCATTACTGCACCCAGCATCTTCTTTTGTGCATTTTGTTGATAAACATGTGACAACCACATGCAACTTCCTGGCTCAACAGGAGGTAGATAGATTAAGGAAGAAACTACTCTAAGTCCGTTTTTATTCCCTATCACTACTCTCCTACAGTGTACTGGAGGAGAATAGAGTGTTACATTTATAAATCCCAAGGGACTGGAAACCTGTTCTGCCGTTGTTGAGCTCGGTCATTCCTACTTATTGAAAGTTGAAAGCTGTTGTTAGATGCCTTGTAGGCCAAAGTGATACTTTTGTTTGTGGTGGTGACTTGTAGAAGATTAATCACTTTGCTTAAGGCAGTTTTGTTTCCTAAATTCATTCTTACAGTTAAAAACATATTCAGTCTGTTTACCACTATCATGGATATAGGCCCATATAAGCTCCTTTAGACAGTGCAAGTCAGCGCACACAACAGTTACTATCACTCCACTGACACTTTCCATTTAAGATCTACTTAACTGTAGTCTAAAGAAGTAGACAATAAACTGCCAGACTGTCTTTGTGATGTACAAATGATTATAGAATTTCTAAATTTTCATTTATCTGTTTTACAAGATGATGCGTTTTAAAAAGTGTTAGATACATACATATGCTTTATATTTAACAAAAGCCATACACTTGGAACGTTCAAAGAGGAGGACATTCCATGGCTCAAGTAATGTCTTGTAGCAGCTAATTAAAAACAGTGCGGACTTGCCTGGAGAAACTTGAATTTTAGAGGGGGGAACAAATGGGGAAGAGATGAAGCAGCTAAGGTGTTTGATCAGTGTGTATAGATGAGTTTCTAGACATGGATAAATTATTTGAATCAAAATGAGATATTTGGGTTATTACACATAATGTAAAGTGAGATTAATTATGGAAACTTGCTTTAAGAGAACAAAGCAAGGTGGAGGAAGAAGTAAAATATGTTTCTATGCTTACTGTTTCTGGAATTACAGTGACACCTAGAGTCCAAAATATCTTAATAATAAATTCCTTCTGGGGCTTTTCAGAATTTTATTTTCGGCATGCAGAACAACAAATAATGCACTTGTTGCACATGTCTTAATTTGGCAAGTAAGCCAGATGAATCATAAGGTATTAGCCTAGTCACTTGTATTATTATAACTTCATATTTTTAATAAAAATCCTTCGTATTTCTTAACATAGACATTGTATTTGTATAAGGGCATTATTAGATATCATATGACTAGAATGCTTTAAATTTCTGTAAAGTAAAAATTTCAGTGACACCGTACTTCAGAAGTAGTAAACACTAGCAGCCTGGGATTGTGAGGTTTTCTTGTCTAATACCTTCATGCCCTCGTGATTGATTGACAGGTAAGAAGACAAAGGTGTGTTTTTCTTCTTCCTGAAATACTTGTTACTAAATTGATCTGGAAACACAGTACTGTGCTAGAGGGACCTGTGCTTTTTCTTGGTTGTCAGTTCTCATCTGACTGAAGTGAGAAATGCCATTTCATTTGCTAAACAAACCCTTGCTTTATTTCAATGTTGATAAAAGATGCGGCTATTCTTTAGTAGGGAGAATGCCTGATACTAACAGACCTCTTGTAAAAGTGCTGCTTTTGTAGATTGGATAGGTAGTAACTGACAAAAAAAAAGGAGTTATTATTTTTCTTTTTTTTTTTATAAAAAAAGGTTATACTATTTTGACTAGGAAGTATACTTCTGTGTTCATGCTTCTATCTGAGTTGAGCGGGCATGTTAAGGCGAAACTTGGTGCTCCAGGTTATCCTGACTTTGGATAGTATGACTGGGAGAAAGGGGTTGTCTGTTTAGCATGTGAATTTTAATATTGCAGGAGCAACTTTCTTACTATGACCACTTCTTCCCTTTCCTAAATAGAATTGGAAGAAGCTCCCATTCCAAATGAGCTTTACCACGATATACGTGTATTTATACTGTCTAGTTCTTCTGTTTGCTCATCTACAGAACACGTAGGGTTTGCTCTGTTTAAGCTGTTAAGACTCTGTAATTGTTGATCTGTGTATCTATTACATCAATAACTATTAACATGATTAAAAACAGAATTTCACCTATTAAATGAGTTTATTTTCCGTTGCTCTCAATTATCACACGTCTTTCACAAATGCTCAATTCATGTAAAAGGAACACATGTAAATTTATGTAAAAAGGGAAAAAATATAGAAGTAAATCTAAACTGAAAAAGGAAACTTTTATGAAGCATTAGCAGTTAGCTTATGAAAGATGAAGTATTTTCCTACAGTTCTTGCGGAATGGAAAATGGGAATAGTATATAACATAGATGGAATGTACAGTGCACTTGGTTTTGGTGATCTGTTTGGAAAATACTCTTGAGGAACACTGCCCTACAAGGCTTTCTCTTCTCTTTTGAAAGCAAAGGAAGTCTGTGAAGAAGCTTAACTTCTTCATCTGCCTCTTTTCTTCCATCAGAAATACTGAACAATCTGAACTGCTGCACATGCTCATCTGTTCTGATAAACAGTGTCATCTTCCAGATCATCCTAGGAGAAAAACAGAGAAGTATTTCGTTACTGATGTGAACTTCTTTTTTAAATAAAGGCAGAATTTCATTTTTGAGACAAACTCCATCTCTTTACTGTTTCTTTCTCCCCAGTTATCCAGTTGCTTTAGTCCATGTGGCATCTATGGGATACAAAACCTATTTCTTTTAATTTTAGCTTTTCCAAATCTCCAGGGAGCACAGAGGCTGTAAAACATATCCCTTACTTTCACTGTGTTCTAATCTGATGCTCAAATCAGGGACCAGGTGATGTCAGCAGGGACTTGAAGTCTTTAAAGGCGTAATGACAGAGGAAAATAATTGGAGCTGTATGGAAATAAATTAAGTAAAATGTACAGAGGAGAAACATTTAACTTTATTCTATGTTTCTTTTGATTTTCTTACGTCTCTGAAGTGGTGTGGTCCATTCTCAGAATAGGAAAGAATTTACACTGTTTCTGAGAAGTAACATTTTTGAAGCAGGATTTTGAAGCCATTTTCTTTGCTTGCAAATACATGTGACTTCTAAGGTCATTTTTTTGTAACTTACATGCAAAATTATTGTCATGGTCATATATGACTTATTGGCCTGAATTTGGAATGATGAAATAATTTTCACAGCTTTACCCAGTGATGTTGAATACTTAATTTAGGCTCTGTAAGTTGAAGGAGGGAGGAATATCTCTAAGAATGTTGTAGAGTTTTTATGAAGATTTTATGTAGATTTTTATGGGGTTTATGTAGATTTGTTATATTTCTGTCATCTAGCTACCCTGGGCTAAGGGAGCAAAAGGAAACTACAATAGAAATTGTGGGGTTGTGGGTGTGGGGTTTAGTTGGTGGGTGCTTTTTTCGTGTGTGGTTTTTCTGGGTTTTCTGGGTTTGTTTGTTTGTTTTTAGGGTTTTTGTTTGTTTGTTTGTGTTTGTTTTGTTTTTTAATGTGGTTGGACTCGATGAGTTCATTCTAAAATGAACTCTTAATAGCTCTGTGCATTTTACCAGTCTAGAACCACTTGTGTTCTCTTCTTGGGAAAATACATATATATGGAAGCTTCATTTTTAAATGTACATACATACATTTTATAGGTATATGCTATCATATATATAATTGTAAATGTATAGTAATTTAGAATGCTTTATAACATCTTTGACTGTTGTGCAAAATACTTTTTTTAGACCTTTATCAACTTTAAAAAATGCCAAGTGCAATGTCCTGCACACGGGTCAGGGCAACCCCAAGCACAAATACAGGTTGAGTGGAGAATGGATGGAGAGCAGCCCTGAGGAGAAGGACTTGAGGGTGTTGGGGGGGAAAAAGCTGGCAACGTGCACTGGCAGCCCGTAAAGCTCCCACACCCTGAGCTGCATCCCCAGCAGCGTGGCCAGTAGGGCAAGGGGTTTGATTCTGCCCCTCTGCTCTGGAGAGACACCACCCCCTACCCAGTGCTGCCCAACATCAAAAGCACACAGACCTGTTGGAAGGATTCCAGAGGAGGCCACGGAGATACTGGGAGGGATGGAGCCCCTCTGCTGGGAGGACAGGCTGAGAGAGATAGGGGGGTTCAGGCTGGAGAAGAGAAGGCTCTGGGGAGACCTTAGAGCCCCTTCCAGTCCCTTAAGGGGCTGCAGGAAAGCTGGGGAGGGACTCTGGATCAGGGAGGGGAGCCCTAGGAGGAGGGGGTAAGGGTTTGACACTGAAAGAGGGGAGATTGAGATGAGATGTGGGGAAGAACTTCTTTGGTATGAGGGTGGTGGGAGCCTGGCCCAGGTTGCCCCAAGAAGCTGTGGCTGCCCCATTCCTGGAGGGGTTCAAAGGCAGGTTGGAGGGGGCTTGGAGCAACCTGGTCTGGTGGGAGGTGTCCCTGCCCAGCGCAGGGGGAATTGGACTAAATAATCTTTAAAGATTCCTTCCAACACAAATAATTTTTTGAAAAAGGAAACATCTATTTCCAGAGGAAACAGAAATTATATATTCTTAAAACTATCAGTTGCTCTTTTTCCCCATGAATTTCAGTATTGGCTTATAGATACTTACAGGCTGTTGGCAATGTTCAGTGTACCTCTGCTTTTGAAGTTCTTGGGCAATTGCTTGAAAAATTTTTCGTCCATTACTGATTTTCTGCAAGTTATTTAAAATATTTTAGGTCAATCCTACATTTGAAGTTCAGGGAAACATCTTTTTCCACCTTTTAGCATTTTGATTTTTTCCTTGTATATGTCTTTGGGAATGTTACTAAATAGGATATGCCAGGAAGAAGGGTTCTAAATTACATTAATATTACATCTCTTAACATATGTACCTTTAATGGATATTTAAATGTATCGCTTCTGATTTTTATTCAAGGATACATGAGGACAGAGGTTCTTAATTGAGCTTTTTTAAATACACGAGGGCTTACCTGAATGCACCATTTAAACAACAAAAAAAGAATTATTAGCAAAACTTGTTATTTTCAGAAGATGTTTGAACAAAACTTACTTAAGCTAAAGGAAGCTGTTTATTAGAGATGGCCTTTACGTAGATTGACTTTATCCTGTATCCAATTAGTTAAAAATAAAATGATTAATAATTTAGTTAAAGTTAGTTAAACGCAAAATCATTGACTAGTTTTGTACAAATTTGAAGTGATGCCTCAATATCTCTGAATGTCCCTTTAGCTGAATCATCAATTAATCACAGAATTGATACCCAATATACTTAAAGACATAAAACCCACCCGCTCTGAATCACAGACAAAGCAAGCAAAGTGGTAACATACACAGTTCTCTGTTCTTTGGTCTTCATTCCCACTTTTCTTCAGCAGTTTTGGTTTTAACTGGAGAGATGGATAATAAAATAAAAACTGATTAAAACATAAGATGAGAAGCTAACTGCTAAAGTAGCAGAATAGTTAAACACGTTGCCCTTTTACAACATCAAACAGTGTGTAGATAAATCATTAGATCAGCTTATACCCTTAAAAAGCAGGGAAGTTTTCATGTGTCAAAAGTCTTTTTTAGTTTCTGGTAGTAAATATTGCAAGTATTTTTGCTTTGAGGACAGTGGAACCTGCCTGAAGCGCTACCCAGTTCTCAAAAATAAACCAATGGCATCTCAGACATCAGGTTTTCCCCTTGAGGAAGGCTTGATTCCTTTTTCACACTATACTGCTTTGCCTAGTTTGAAGAAAAACAGAAATCAAAAAGACTGCCCTGTCTTTATGCTTAGACACTGATCGCTACAGCAAAGAACCTTTTTACCATACCATAGCACTTTGGACTGTGAAGTCCTCATTCTCAACATCAAAGTCTCATTATATGTAAAGATTCCAGTTGTAGCTTTGGGTATGTTTGTGGTTTTTTTAACTAAATACTATTTATCCTATAAGTATAAAACTTCTTCCATGTCACTGCTATTTTTAAATTTTACCAAGGTCTTTATTCTGTATATGTATGATGTATGAATAGGATTTCATTACAGAAGCAAAGTCAGTCTGCAGTAACCTTACTGCAGCTCACAAATACTTTGACAGTAAATTTAAATTATTTTGCTTTTGCTGGAAACTAATCCAGAGAGTTGATGACTTACGACGGTGACTTCTAGTTCTGCTTTTTGAGTGTGCCTTGACAGATAAGTTCCAACTTGCCGATAATTAATCTCAGGATAATTTTAACTTTAGAATACCTTTTCTTTTAGACACTTTACTGAAAAAAGAAAATGTGGTCGCTGTTGGGAGTACGGGTATCACCACACAAGATGCAGATGTGTGCAGTGTGTGATATTCAACTACCTCTTTAAAACTTAATCATAAACATTGTGGAATCTAGGAATGTCTTGTTATTCTCCTTATGGAGATGTTAAAACTGCTTAGATTTACAAAATGAACAAAATCAGAAGAATTACTTTGAGCCTACCTTGTGGAGTGCAATGAGTGTGAATACAGTGATACTGTACAGAAACAGTAAGGAGGAGGCGATGGTCATGAAGATGAGATTTCCATTGCTGTGCTGCTTCTCTGCTCCTTGATTAAAAGTGAGTGTTAGAGAATAGGACAGTTCTTCAGATTCACATAATTTTCTTAGGATTCTGCATTTTACCCCCCCTTCCTCTTGATGAACTGAAAAACCCTCCAGTGTTTTTCTGGTTCTTTTTCAGTATGAATTCCTTAGTGTTTCTGTGAATGTTTGCAAAGGCAGTGGAGATTTGTTGATTTTGATTATGAACCCTTCCTTGAGGTATAGACAGAGAATAGAATCCAGTTTTCTGTTTTAGTAAAGGAATATCTGAATAAAGCTTACAGACCTTTGTTCAGAAGTGCTATTAGATAGAGGAAGGAAGGAATATAGGGAAAGTAATAATCCAGCTAGTTGTTTGTTTGGGTTTTTTTTTTCTATTTTAGGCATGTAAAACTGAAATGTAGTTAATGAAGTCTGATCACTTTTTTAACTAGAAGGCAAATGATATAAAGGTTCAGAACCAAAACCTTTTGCTCAGGCTGTCCCAGTGAATCCCCAGTTCTGGGCCCCTCTACTCTTGGTGCCTATTTCCTCTAAATGTCAGTTTCTCTACTTCTCATTTTTCTGTTGATACTTCCTTACTGATAGACATTGAAGTCTTTATGTAAGAGGATGTAGAGTATTGTAAGATAACACAGAGTACAAAAACTTCTTTCTTTTACAGATTCTAGGGTAATTTGCCACTGTCATTAGAATGACAGAACATTCTAATTAACAAACAAGATCAAAATGCTTATTTGTAGGATCCTTCCATGGTTTTACTATAAATATTTTAATATAGTCATAGTCCTCCTAACAGTTTTGTTGGTATTTCCACCTTAAATGCCATTCTGGAAAATGGAAGAAAAAGGAGTATTTAGGAAAGGTAAGTAATTTCTTTTAAGATGCTTCATTAAGAAGGATCGATCAACTGACCTGTTTTTGTTAGTACTGTTCCATCTCCTACTTGTTTAGAATGGGGTGAACTTGAATCTGAAAATGCTATTCCACAGATATAAACAGCATTGTCGTCTACAGTCAGATCATTGATCTGAAGTAAAGTGTTATTTCCTGGTAGTAAATGTACTTGGTACTTCTGATGATCTGTGCATCCAGGAGTACACAAATCCTCATGTTTGTTAGTTAAAAAACGAAACCACAGCACTTCAGGTGGGAACGAGGAGCATCCAGAGGCAGAGAAAGCACATGTTAGGAACACGGTGTGCATGGAGTAGTTGGCTTCCTGAAATCTGGGTTGCGTTACAGTCACGTGGCAGGTTTCTGCAGCACCTGTTGAGAATAAATAGCTGGTAGTGTGAGGGACAGGGAGAAAGCAAGGCATGATATAAAAAGAAATTTAACCTTCTGGTTCATTGTAGGAAAAGAGGAAAACCAACTGTGTTTTGAATTTGACATTTTTAAGGTTCTTTCCAGCAAACTTTCAATAATTCCTACAGCTTGCCCATGTGTTCATTTAGCAGTTTTACCTATGTGGTAATGTGCTTAACTTATTATTTTCTGAAAAAGTATGGAGAAGATTTGTACATCTAAAATAATATGAATGTCTCCTTTGGGAGTGGAGAAGACCAAAAGAATACTTTGTGTAGTTTCCTGCCTCAGGTTAGTCCTGAGTGTTTGGGGATGTTGTGTGACATAACTCCAGATGCTTAGAGGAGTAGTTCTGCAAGTGTTTCTCTCCTCCACTGTTCCTGATCTGTGAGTCAGGTCAGACAGTCCAATGGCAGGCAGTGGAGGTGCTGTAAACAGAGATGTTTGTAACAGCCATTTCCAAATAACAGTTAGAGTTCATAGTAGTTCCTAAACACTCTTCCACTTCATCACATGTATTGACTCAGTGTGTCTAAGGATAATAATATTGCTTGTTAGTTCTGATATTTAAAAATGTGTGTAGAGAAAACAGGAAGGTTAATCAGAGAAGAGAATTCTAATTAAGGAACTGAAATCTAAGGTTTAATATGACTAGTCTGGGAGGGTTTTTTGAAGTCCTTATTGAAATTCATAATTTAAATACTGGTTTAGTATATTTAATTATATTCAAATAAATTGCTTAGTTATTTAAACAATGGAATTGAGATTATTGCAGTGAAAACGAAGGTAGAAGCTTAACAGCATCCTTTTCTGCTTCCTAAAAAATAACAAATTAGAAGAAAAATACACTGAAGTCTCTTAATCTACTGCTGATACACAATTTATAAGCTTGTCCACTGTGGACAATCAGCATTGACCCTTCATTTTTCTCACTGAGTGTCTTATGGACCAAATCCAAGCAGATTCAGTGTCTGACTTCTACAGGAATAAAATAAAACTTTGCTTCTTGTGTCAGATCAACATCAGAGCTGTTCCACAGCAGCTGCAGCAATCTGAAGGTTGTGGTAATCTAAGCTGTCGCTGTCCTTGCACCCTGTGTGGTGAGAGGCAGTAGCTGGTGCTTCCACAGCTGATCTCTTATCTTTTCCCCTCACACCAGGGCTCTGGATGGCCTTGCAGAGAAGGGCTCCATGGTTCTTGTTTGTGTAGGAACTGGCTGCTGAACTTCCCAAACACTCCTCCCAAACAGCACAGCCATACTGAAGCCACGGTGCCACTGCAGGACCCTTCTTTGCAGGCACATGTGGTAGAATTTGACACTGAAATGCTCCTGTAATCTATGATTTCTGACTTTCAGAAGAAAAAGCATTTGCTAACAGTTGCTTAATTTGGAAGCTGTATGAAGATAGCAGAAATTAGCTTGATTCTCAGCAAAAGTTCTTACTGCCCTTATTTTGTAGCTATGTTGCAAATCATAACCACAACTTTTTCAGTCTTGTTTAACTGCTATTACATGGGAAAATACAAGAAGCTTAAACAAAAGTCTTACCAGCACCATACAGAATCCAGTCTAACGCCAGCATCAGGAGGTTTTTTAATTTGTTGAAAGATGCCATTTCTTGTATCTCTCTGGAAATTATTCCGCTTGAAGGAAGAGGAACTTAGGAAATCTTTGGAGTTGCAGAATGCTCTGAATCACAAGATTTAAAACTTCCTGTTTAGAAGGGTGTTTGCAAGTGCATTTAGCAAACTGGTTAAAGGTACAGAGCAAACCAGAAAACACTTGTTATTTCTGGATGACGTTGCTGGAAAAATGGGTGGAGAGTTTTAAATTTTGAACTTCTGAGAGTTGTGCCTATGACCTTCAGATTATTTTATCAGATATAACATGACAATGGGTTTTCCAAGTGATACAAGTGTTCGGCTTCTTAATTTTTTATGACCCTAAGCAGTCTTTACTGTATTAGCTAGTAGGTGGCCACTGGAGGACCAAAGGTGCTGTAGCCATCCATGAAAATGTGGTGGTCTGCTGATGGAAACTTCACAGCAAAGCACAATTTTCAACTTGCTGGCTTGATTTATTGTAATAACCTGATGCCATCTTTGGCCTGACAGTGAGCATAAAGAAAGAATTTTGTAATGCTGGAAAAGCATTAAATTGCCTGTCTGTCTGTGTCTGCTGAACACCAGCCTTGCTATACTTTTCAGACAGTCTCAGGACTGCCAGTTAAAAATATCACAAAAGAGAGCTGCTTCTGAACCTCAGGCAAAACCTTGAACTGATGCTTCCAGCAGCTCAACAAATGGTGTGTCAACCTCCTGTGTGGAGTGGAATGGAATCTAATCTTTGTAGTATGCTTTCTGTAAGAAAATGCAAAATATAACAAATTTTTCTTTGTAATTTAAACAAAACTGTTTTGTTTTCTCAGTAGGTGGCAAGTGGGAAAAGCCCTCGGAAGTTTTGGAAATCAAAGGGCACACTTGGGAAGAACAGGTGAATAGCCTGCCAGAAGTGTTCAGTAAAGCTGGTTTTGCCATAGAGGCTTTCACCAGACTGCCGTACTTATGTGAAGGTGATATGTATAATGACTACTATGTACTAGACGATGCTGTCTTTGTCCTCAAGCCAGTGTAAGCATGTATGAAGTAAATCTCCAGAATCTAGCCCAAGAAGCAGCCTCTGCAAGAGAGGTTTGATTTATGGTTACTTAAAAGGAGGGAATTCGGGGACTGCCATGCTAAATAAATACCATGTAAGAAATTTAAAGGCCAAAATACTAATGTATTTCTTTGTAGTGTGATTAGGAAAAAAAAGAAAAGGTTGTTTTTTAAACAAACTCTTCAGTTGCGAATTTCTTTTTTTAGCAACTCTTAAACCAACAGTACATTCTGCAATCCAGCAGTAATGGGAGATATTTTTTTATACTTACCTGCAACAGGGATCAGATTCAAACAAAAGCAATAGTCCTAATAATGATAAAATGTGAACCGTTCTTAAAGAAATGAAGCAAAATCTGGCAATAAAGTTATCCACTCAGTTCAGGCCTTGTTGAATATAAACTGTTGAAATGGATATTCTTCCATGCTAAGTTAGTTTTTCTCTTACTGTCATTCTTCACATGTTTTTAATCATGCTAATAAACTTTTTTTGAGATGACTTTTTGCATTAATTTTTGTGTTCATTTTTGTAACCATAGCCACGCTTGCCTGCAGCAACTGCTCTTTGTTTTGGGAATCAAGCTCTCAGTAGCAGCACAACCTTGCATTTGTTTGAACAGCATTTAACTATTGTTTAAAGGTATAACAGTCTGAAAAAAAATGATCACTTCTGGTTGGGTTTCTATCATGTTCCTCTCAAAGCTCATAACTTCTTACTGCTTTTGCATAGGCCATTTTCCATCGACAGGGTTTATGGTAAAACTTGACAAAACTTTGCCCTTTAAACTGATGGCTTTAGTAACAAACTTTATAAGCAAGTTATTCCCAAAAGTTTTCAGCTTAAAAGACGTGCAGGTAGTTCCTTGCAAATTCTGTGAATCAAACTGCCTTTGAGGGTTAGGCTACTGGGACCTGATTTTGAAGGTTTTGCTAGCTTGGGACATTTTCCTTTCTCTGGGAATACTAAACAAATGCTATTTATTTTAACATGTTTTATTCTAAAAACTCTGTTTAAAATGGGTAGCTCCTGCAGTTGTGATGTAACCTTCCTTTAAAACAACAAGCAGCAGGTACTGGCAGCAATATCATACATTGCTTGGGATGTTAGTGTTGTGAGAGAGCAGACAGACCTCAGCTTGTATATCAGCTGGTAAGTAAAGTAAGAACTGACTTATCTTTTGCTTTTGAAGTCTAAAAGACTTGTACATTGTGGTTTTTGTTTGGGTTTGTTTTTTTGACAATTGGTGATCTTATGCCAGGTAGGATGTTTCAGTGTGTCTTTTTACGTTTATCCTGATGGCTAGTGATTTCTCTTGCTAATTTAGTTGCTTCTTATTCTTCCTCATCTTGTGGAATTGTAAGTATTCTGTAGTATGCGGCGAGAGCTTTGATTGGTGAGTTTTTTCAACAGTAACTCAGGTTCAGTATTATTCTTGTTTCAGCATGTGCTGTTGAATTTTGGCACAGAGTACAGTTTGATTCATGTGTTGGAAGCATGTAAGATATGGAGTGCAAGCTATGTAATCTTGTGAGCAAATCCATTCATTTGGGTTTGTTACCTTCATTTGTGTTCATTTTGAAGTGGGAAAATACGTTCCTTAATATGTAATGAATTTAGCTTCCTGTAGCAGATATGTATTAAAACAATCTTCAAAGGTGCTTAAATGTTTTAATCCCACGGGTTAAAAATCACGCAAGAGACTATCCATTTCATATTTTGTATCTTTTAGTCCTGTCACTTAGGACTTTGGTTTGTAATAGCTTTGAGAAATTTTGGGACAGAAGGTACAACATAAATAGCAGTGGGGGTTTTTCTTATGATTTCATTTTTTTCCCCTCTATTCTACTCTTACACTTGAAATGGGGAATTAGAACTTATTAAAACATGAGCAATAACGGAAAAGCTATGAACTGAGTAAGCTTAAATCCAGCAGGGTCCAAAACCTGCTTAGTCCCGTTGAACATACTGAGTGGCACCAAGGGACTGTACCTACACCTGTTCTTGTACAATCAGAGTTCCTTGTGAAGGAAGGGCACAGCATGGCCCGTCATCTAGAGGGAAAGGGGCTGATCTCTTGCCAGACGATGAGGGTTTGTGTGTGGCTAATGTCTGTTCACACAGCCCCCGCAAAGAAACTCTTGAGTCCAGTCATTGATTAAATGGCTTGAAGTACTGTCTTCCAAGGGGACAAGTGTTTATTGCAAGTCCCATGTCCAAGTTCATCGTCCCAGGCTTGGAGGACCTGTCTCATCTCTCCACTGTGCCTGTCCGGCTGTGGGTGACGGTGCAAGTCCTCATGCATGTGCATGTTTTGCCCTGCAGAGTAACTGAGCTCTCTGTTCTGTCAAGGTGCACGGGAGATGCTGCCTCGCAGGAAAAAAGTGCTGAGCAAGGGCATGATTTAGTCAAACTTTCAACACAAAGTTGGAACAACTTAACCTCCAGGAAACTGCAGCCCCTTTGCCGGGTGGTCCCAGGTACAGTCCCTGTTCTGCGGGGGGTGTGGGGAACATGGGGTAGCACCAGCCTGACCCGGTGTGTTCTCTCTCCATCTTGGGAGAAGTGTCCTCTTTTGCCTTCTGTGGAGTCCCTAAGCCCCCGACGAGGAGACGTGTCGTCCCCCCCGCCCTGGTGCTGCAGGCGGTGCTGGCCCCGCTCCCAGTCCCTGCGCTGCGTCCTTGCCACAGGCGCCCCGCTCATTGCACCGCAACCATGGGAAGGAGGCGCAGAGCGGAGGCAGGTAAAGTGCCAGGGGGTCCCGGCTCTCCCCGGGAACCCTCAGTCTCTTTCTTCTCTCCTGCCCTTCCCTGGCTCCCCTCTCTCCAGCCAGGACCCCATGAGCTTTCTTGCTACACTTGGGGCTGTTCAGAGGTGCCGGGAGCCTGGCTGCCAGTCATGCAAGGGTTTATCAGCAAGACTTCTGATTATGAGATTATCTTTCTGGTTATCAAGCTTCAGATAAGCAACAGCTGCGTTGCAGTGAGTGATAAAACGTCTAGGATTTCTTACATGGAAGAGCATCTGTTTCGGGAGCTAAAGAAGGCAATCTGCAAGCTCCTTGTGACCAGGGAGTCCTGCAAGGGCGACATCTCAGGGATGTGATCACAGCAGATGCTGTAGTGCAAGGAGCAATCTCTGGGAAAATGCTGGATGGGATGCAAGAGATCCCCGCGGGGTGATCTGGGGATGTTTAAAAGCTGCAGTGAGCTTTTGCAAACAGACTGGTTTCACCCACAAAACGAACTATTTCATCCTGTAGATTGTTTTATCAAGCAGGGCTATTTCACAGCAGGCTTTTTCTGCACCTGTTAATTGTGCACTGGAGTTAGTCAGGGTAAAAAAACACTTTCTCTAGCATTTATATGCTTATATATTAATTTAGTGTACTTTAATTAAAATGCACTCCTGATCAAAGTGAATGAGCAGGATTGACATTGGTAACATGATTTAAAGTATGCAGAGGAATGAAGCCTTGCTGCAAAATTAATAGGGCAAAGGCAGAAACACAAGAAAGTTCATTGTCTAGGAAACAGGATACATCTGAATGAGAGACGTGTACTATGGCGTTCCCAAAAGAATAGCCGAGAAGGGTTTCAGTGTGTGCAAGAACAGGAGGGGATAGCTTCTTAATGTTTAGATGTTTAAGCATTAAGCTTAGATGTTCAAATTCTTCATCGTCTATGAGTTTGAGTCAATCCTGTTACAAGACTAAAGTTAAGTATTTGTAACAGACTGAAGAGGCTAGAGGCTGTTGATAAAGATGCTTTCGTAAAAGAGTACCTTGCTGATATGTGAGATTAAACAATCTGAAAAAGACGTTTCTATTTATCAAATCTTCAGATCTGTAACTCAAGCTGTGGCAAAAAACTTCTGGGGAAAAAAAAGAAAGAGAATGAATACAGCAAGAAAAAGAAAAGCAGAAATTAATCGCAGCTGCAAATAAACCCTTGAAATGAAGGAAAGGGAGAGAAAACCTAACAAAGTCATCTCAGGGTCAGAGTGAAGTTGGCCAAGGGGGACCTCTGTGTCATTTGCTAAAATCGGAGACTAATCCCAGTATAAGAGGCTGTGATCTGTAGAACAGGGCATCATCTAATATCCTAGATTAATTAATTGCTTTACCTGGGGGGAAGATGACTCTGGTGGCTTGGCAGGGGGCCAGGCGATGACCCTGCAGGCAACCTCTCAAACTAGACACAATTTAGGGTTAATCTGGGCTTCTTTACTATCTCCTTTTTCACTTCCTCTATTTTTTTTTTCCTGTTTTATCTGAGTTTAAAAGGATTTGGGTTTTTTTGCTTTAACAAAACCACATTTAATATTAGGTGGAATGTGGCTTAGTAAATAAACGGTGCTCCGAGGAAGAAAATTAAAACAGCTGTTTGATAAAAGGGAAATAAATCTGGCTGCACAGGCACACTTGGCAGACTTTTATTTGCATAAAAGATGTGCTTATCCTGGAAAAAGATCTAAATGTGAAATTTGGGAGCAAGCACTTTTAGATCATTCTGATCTCAATCTGCACTCTACTGTCTCTGATTTATAGCTATGAAAGTTTTGGATGAATATTGCCTTTTGACTCTGTTCTTTTTATTTTCCTTTTCAATCCAAATATGTTCTGATTCTAAAAACAGTAGAAGAAATGTCCAGACTTTTGAAGATATGTTTCTTATTGATATCAGTGAGTCATGCTGAGACTAGAAACAGTCAGGACTCTGAAGGTAAGACCAGAATTGTATGAGCTTTGTGTTTTGTGTGGATGGAAGAAGCTATGTGTAGTAAAATAGATGCAGTGCTGTTTAGTAACTGGGACCATATTTTCTGCTGTCTTGACTTCATGGAGCTATGCCAGCAAAGATTTTAACCAAGATTGCTTATTATTTAATAGCCTTTTGTCACTGTTTTTCTGTAAATACATTCAATCAGAACTGCATTTAATGCTTAGAAATAGATTATATGTGTATATATAATTTCACTGTATATTACACATGTATTTTTGTATAACACAGTTGAGTGGTAAAACATTAAATCCACTTTTAGTAACAGGATAATCTTTTACAGATTTGCCGCCATTATTACACAAAGCTGTGGTTAGTATTTTTATTTGATCTCTCTACTAACATTTTATAATATGATCTAAAAATAATAAATTATTACATATATTTATAATTTTTTCCTTAGGAGGAAGTAATAACTGGGAAATATCTGAATGGTGATGTATAAAATTATTCCCACTTCTGCTTCTAAAAGGAATTAAAACTCAATATCTCACCATAACTTTCTATGTTCCGTTTTTCATATGTAGCCCTCCTTGATATGCTTCATTTTCAGAGGTAATGTATTACTCTCAACATTTTGATATTTGGTATTATCTTGTACTTCAGCTATGATCTGTTTCATTTCCACAGAAACTTGAAGATTGTGGATAGAATGAAATTGGCGCATAGGATTGCTTTGATTTAGATCCCCTGTGATCTATTTCCTCTTAACAAGGAAAATGTTTTTCATGGTGAAGCAAAAAAAACATATATAGAATGACACTGAGAATAAGTATCTGCTACAGTTTCCAAAAATTTTGGTAATTAACTTGTTCATATGTTTCAGAATGGCTTTTTAGGGAAATTAGGTGCAGTTCCAGCTTTCTGTCCATATTCTTTCAGTGCTGTTCCATCCACCATCCATCTTGCTTCCTCTAGCTCCTGGCAACTTTTGAATTATTTGCTAATTTTGTCTAAATTTGAAAGAGCAATATAAGCCTCAAAGGCAAATCCACTCCTACGTGTTTTGAGAAAATCAATGGCTGCATAAAGAAGACAGGCTGAAATTAAAGCCTCTCCTGGGGGAAAGGCAGCAGACTGAACTTTCTTCCTACAATCAGAGCGGAACAGGCATAGCAGGGTGCCAGCACACATGCCTATAGCTCCGGACCAGCTGCAATACAGCTTGCCTCATGCCTGGAGATGGTACTAACAGCAGTGTGATGGAAAATTGAAATTATTGTGGGTGGCTGTGGAATTAGATTTAAAAAATATAAGTAATTCATTGCATTCCTTGTTGAACTACACGTTTTCATTGCATTTCTATCAGTCTTGTTAGGCCAAAAGCTGAATATCATGTCATTATAGCGTGAGTAACAGTGTTTGCTTTTCTTATTCTTGTTTTGTCTTGTAATCTGCCAATTTACTTGTAATATTATTTTACTCGCATTTTTGGTCCTGTTTTCTGTTATAGTTCCAATGTCTGGACAGCAGATACACTTAAAAAAGTCATGGCGTATTTTCATGCCCAGGAAGTTATGTTTACTCTTAGCAGCCTACAGGTTTGTGCCATTTAAAATGCATGAAAATTCTTATTTAAAAAGAAATTTAAAAAGCAACCTATGTCTGCAACCAAAGCTAGGTTGTCAATAGTAGAGATAACTAACAAATCTACAGTGTAGCAGATAAGTAGAAAATGGGAATAGGTTTTTGGTTGTTTTTTCCCTTAAAATTGCAGAAGTATGCATGGCAGAAATAAGAAGGAAGAAGATCTCTTTGCTTTTCTTCTGATGGAAAGGAGAATTTTCAGGTTTAGCCATTGTTTCTGAATTGAGTGTATCCACATACTGTTTCTCCCCAAAATGGCAGGTTTCTCCCAGATTGTGACCATGGGTGTAGTTTGCACTGGTTTTGGTGGAATGAGAGGCTGTGAGAGGTTACCAGCTGGTTGAAGTAGAGCTGTGGCCTCATCACAGCTCGCCCCTTCCCTGCACGCTTGGGGGAAGGCAAATCTCTAAGCCTCAGGTGATCCCAAAACCCCTGGCTGTGCAGCTCCACGGTGCAGACCTTCTCCCAAGCTCCATTTCACTGCTACAGCCCACACAAGCGTACGTGAGATGGACGCTGCCATTTCCCATTTGATTAGGTTTATTAACAGCTTAGGGCTGTAATTAGGCCTGGACCCCCTGGGCAAAAAGGACCCAACGATATTCATATTTCTTGGTGGCAATGCAAGCTGAGCAAAGACAACAAAGAACAGTTTCAACTCAAATTCCAAACCAATTCTGAATTCTGTCAGGAATTAGAAGGGATTTGACTCCAGCCTGGTGCTAATGAGCCTTACAGTGCTTTCTGTTCCAATGTTATAATTCCCTTTAGATTTTCAAAACAGGCATGAGATGGTTAGCTGGTAATGCAGTTTGATGTGAGAGACGATATTTTTGCCTTACGACCTGGTACAGACTTTTCCTCCCATCTGATTGCACAGTTCCTTCCTTTTTTTAAGTAATAATAATATGCACAGAGTATGTGATTTTTTTGAACTCTTTAAAGGAAGAGTTCATTTTCACAGCTCTGCTGCATGAAGCAGAAAGGCATTAGTACTTTTGTTTTATGAAGTGAGAAACTGAGGCATTGTTGTTAAATGGCTCACTGGAGACGACTTGCTCATGAAGCCAAAAACAGGATTTAAAATTTACTGTCTTTCAGCATTACATTCAGATTATTTTTGTTTACAGTTTGTGTTGAATATAGTTATTATAGTCATTGACAACACAGGCAATACAGGAGCTAAGCATTTCCCTCTCCTTAAATTTAGATTTTTAGGGAGTAAAAGGTGCCCATAGTACACTAGTACGAGTTTCATCTATATTATGCATATTTTTCTATGCTTCAGATGTCCATAAAAAGTTACCTGAAGAGCCTTTTATACCAGCCTAGGCAACTACTGTCTGAATTTCAACAGCTTGATCAGCAGCAGTTCCAAACTGCAATGAAGTATCTCTTCAACTTCAGAAAGGACCATCTTGTAAGTCGCTTTGCACTTGTGAAAAATAGAAGCTGCTGTCAATGGTTTGGGTAAATGGGAAAGGGCCAGGCAGGGCGTCTCGCAGTGCACACCACCCAGTTACTTAGCTGGCTTGGATTGGATTCCAGGAGCCCCCCTCCTTAGGTTGGGCTTATTTAATTTAATTCTTGTTGTTTAAAAGTTTGATGTCCAAGTCAGTCGTCTGGATTTTCTCTGTAATCAGTGGGGAAAAAAACGCATCTCCAGAGCATGATTTACCTCCCTGTGCAAGTGTCTGAGGTAGAGAGGACCAGTTGTTCTCAGGGAGCATCTGTTTCTCTTCAGTGTCTAGAAAGAGAACCAAGAGGACTGAAGAAGGTGAAATTATCTTGCTAATTAGTTGTGGAGCATGCAAGTGGATTGTTAGGCAATTTGGAGGGGAGGCAGCATAGCACATTTGCTTGCCTCTGGTGCGTTCCCTGTGTGACCCATCTTAAAAGCCTCACTCGAAGTCAGTGAGGGGCACCAGGGAGTCCCTGCTGGCTGCAGGGGTGGGATCATAGCCTGGTGTCTGAGAGCACTTGAATCTGGGAGAAAGGGAGATCATTTCCCCCGATATATGAGCAAGGGCAGTATTATCCAGTGCTCTGACGATGGAGGTGCAGCCCCTCTGGGGACGGGAGTGCAGCACGCACTGCAGCCAGCGCGGCACAGCGTAACTCAGTAGCTGTGGATTTCGTCCGCTCAGACGCCGTGCCCAGTCCTTCCAAGACTGATAGTGTCACTCGAGCAGATGGCCAGGCTGCGACTGTGGGCTCTAGACACGCCACTTGTGAGAGGAGCAACCTCATAATCCACCCCCAGCCAGGGAGACTTGTTCACTGGGCCTGGCTCTTTGGCCTTGTGCCATCTTCTGGAAGGGGCATTTGTAGTAATGGCTGCAAGAAATACTGCATGGGGAAAGGTCTGTTCTAGAGGTGTCTGCAATACTGAATTATATATCATAATGATACCCATTCCATCCCGATATCCTTTCATTTTCCAAGCAACTAATTCTTTCATGCAAGCACACACTATAACTTCAACCATTTGGATTATTTTTCTGGTTTGCATTTTGGTTTTATGAAAACATTCAAGCTGGTCTCTGGCCAATGCCAGAAAGGAATTATATGAAATAATGTAACCAGACAGAATTTTGCATCATACTTTTTTTGTAGAATGTTGTTTTGAATGAACATTTGAAATGAACAATATGTTGAAAGTGTATATATATATAGAGAAAGAGACATTCAATATATAAGTGTACTGAAAGAGACATTCATTTAAGCCTTTGTTGCTTGCAGGAAATGGGAAATATTATTCTTGAGTGGGATAAAACTAAAGAGAGAATTTTTCAAAGCCCAGGAATAAACAGGACCTTCTTCCTTATAACACTGGATAAATGCTTTCTGGCTCTGAGTGCTTTGGACTGCGTGGATATCTTAAGTCAAGTCTTGCAAGTGTCAGGTGTGAACTATCTCCAACCTGATATCATTGGGAGCCTCCCAAATGTTCTGCAGGAGGATGCCTTCAGAAACTTGTAAGCCATTTATTTTCTAGACACAATTTATACTATATAGTATTTGCTGACTATATGTGCTTTTAAAAATAGATTACTATATAGTCTCAGTCTATTTTCCAGGTACAGCTTTCTGCTTATGTGTTACTGTTTCTATAAGTATTTGTCCAAGTGTGTCATTTAAAAAAAAAATAGTTAACTCATTAATGAACTTATGTGTCCTTGTATCACTTAGATCAGCAGTATTCAAGGACCTCTATGACAAAACCTCAGCAAATACACAGAGAGCATTGTATGGCTGGATGAAGCAGATGCTAAAAACATCCTATAACACGAGTGGTACGTTATGTACAAAGCATTTTCTTCTTGCTTATCATAAGAGAAAAACAGTCAGCAAAAGGCCTATGTGTTACACTGAATTGTCTTCCAAATTTAACACGTCTGGTTTAAGAGTAGCTGTCTTGAATACCTTTGCTTCAGAATACAGTAAACATAATGCATTTGTTATTCATGGCAAATAGTTCTCCAAAGATGCTTGCTCTTCATCTCTCCTGCACATGGCTATACACAAAGTTCTTGTACTTGCGTCCTTTTTTCTAAGACTTAAACTGTCAGGTACTCTGCAGAGGGGTGGTGTTCATTTCTGGCCTCCTAGTCAGATTAGAGAAATAAATCTGTCTCAGAATACATTAGACAATGTACTGTTTAAAAATATGAAAGAAATGCAGGATGTTGTGAAAGTTCTACTGCACATGGCACCGGCTCGTTCAAATGGCACAAGATAAAAACAAAGTTCATCAGTTCTGATTTTATGCATTTTACCACATCTGTTTGCCTTGTTAAACTCTTAAACAGGTGTGCCACAGCTGGGACAGTGCAGGACAGCCTCCATGAGGGGCTGTAAAGTGGCAGCAGCACTGAGGCATTGGAGCCAGAGCTTGGGTTTCATTGAACATCCTGGCAGTGCTGTTGTGGGACCATTTTAGACTTTTATATGTGTATGTTCTTCCTCTTTCCCTGGAAATCAAATGCAAAATGCCCACTTGTTTAACTGGAGCTAAATTTGGTTCCTGGGACTTCTGCTGTTTCAAAATATCAGAGTAACCCATTAATTGGTAGAGAGAAGTGGATGATGATGCTGAGGTGGTGTTACTGCCAGTGCATTACTGGGGAAGAAGGATGCAGGACGTGCCTGATGATACTCAGCAGTCCTGGGAAAAGCCCTCAACATCAGACAGCTTTTGGGATCATGGCTTCCCCGCTTGGTAACTGCAAGTCTGTTTTGCCACAGTCAACATCCTTAAATTGTAATAGTTTTTGTTTAACTCTTCTGTCATACTTTCAACTGTCTCAGTGTTCCTGGTAATGGGAGATAATATTACTGCAAAAATGGGAGGCTTGACAGACAGGTCTGCTGGGAGCATCGTCTTGTTTCAGCTAAGGAGCTTAGATATGTGCTTTCAAAAAAATCACCAAATGGTGTTCTTCGGTTTCTGGAATTTATAGGTTGTTTTTTTTCAGATAGTGAAAACTCTGCAAAATGCACTGATGATTTTATTTTAACAGAGTTGTGTCAGCACTGCTAAGGAATATGTTCAGAGCCACTACATGTTGAACCATCCAAATTAGGACACTTTGGAGTAAAAACTCTTTTTGGCTCAAAGTACCCATCTAGTCCATGAATACATTTTTCTTGGGGATGTTTGAATCATGGTTTCATTTTTCAGTCCTTGGGAGAATGTTACTAAATGAATGACATTTTTGAACTATTAGGCAGTATTTTGTAATTTTTATCAACCTATTCCCATATAGGTATATGAATGTTTTTCCATTTTCTCCATTATTGCTATTGCATATTGCTGAAATGAGTGGTATAATCAATAATAATATATAAGATGTATAAAGTGTTAGAAAGTATCATGCCTTCCTGGTGTTCTTAAATAATATATTTGATTAGGAAAGCTGAGTTTAAAAAGTGCTACTGCATATTTAACACTATTGCTTTAATTTTTCCTTTTATCCATTTTCTGTTTCAACAACATAAAACATTAATAATTTTTATATGAGAAAATTTGAGACATTTGGATCACTATTTCATTTTCATTTAGAAAGTATGAGCTTATAAACGTGTGGTGCTGAATTCTAGCTGATGGAGGGAACCTGACTTGCTGCTAAGGATTTTTCTGATTTGCAGATATTTTTTTATTATTTACCAATAACAACTTTCTGGGTACGATATTTTTCAAAAATAATCACTTTCTTAACATTGTAGTCAGTATTTATTTGTACAAAACAGAGTTCAATGAATCAGCTTCTTGGGTCAGTGCAGAAAACTTATGGATGTTGGGAAGATACATGGTCCATCTCCCATTAGAAGAAATTTTGAAAATCAGTCTCAATGAAGTAAGTAACAAAATGTAATTGAATATAGCATTGTCAAGTGATGTCCGCTACAAACAATATGAACACAAATGCAAACTTAAAAAGAAGCTTATAGATTTTAATGGCTTCAATAGAAATTGAAACCAAATCCATTGTCAACCAACTATCCTTCTCTTTTTGGAATTTGAAAGTACCTATTATTAATGTGTAGTTATTTATCTGCATCAGACTTATTTGACTTGTATGGAAAGAAAGATAGGGACCAGTGACAGAAGACTCTCAAATTATTTGACAGTTTGACATAGGATCACTCATTCAGCTTTGCCTTCAAAAATACAGATTATCCAAATCTGTCTTTTCCCTTTCTTTAGAACGTTAATGGATTCAATTAATTTAGAGTGTCAAACATATTTTATTGGATGTAATTGTTTCATAATCCTGATGCTTGATTTTCTTCGTACTGGTCAGATAAGACTATTCATTAGCTACGACAATGCCACAAAGCAGTTGGACGCAGTGTATGATATCACACCAGAGTTTGCACAAGCTTTCCTGGAAAGAATAAACTCGTCAGGATTTGATATGAGAAACACTTCAATTATCTACAGGCAAGACTGCTTTTCTTTATTTTTTATGACTGTGTATGGAGAGAACGAGTAAGTGAAGAGAACAGAGAAGGACGATAAGTAGCTGAAGAAATTGTTGATAAAGCATAGCTTCTTCCTTACAGCTGAAAAATCTAGGCTGAAATCTAACCCTGGATAGCAACAGTGAAGAACTGCTAGTTCAGGAATTTTTGGAGGTATGGCTAATTAGCTAACATTTTGTCTCTGGCTGTGCAGTGAGGAGTTGTCTATAGCATTCATAGGAGGACTATAGCAGTATCTGGGGGACCCCATTGGAGCTCCATCACGTACACTGCATCAATAAAACAAATCGGGACAGCAGGACATGAGTTGCCTTGGCTGTTTGAAACACAAAAGATGGGAGTGCTTTGTGGAAATCATGTTACAGATAGGATTTAAGGAGGAAACCTTAGCTCATGCCAGCCAGGAGTGCAAGTGGTTTTTAACTGGCATGGCTGTCATCAGAGAGGTCACACAGTGAAGGGCTGTAAAGCCCATCCTGTGTCCTCTTCACATCCTGCAGGGCTGACATGAGCCATGTTTAAACACATGTGACTAGTGTGTGTGTAAGCAGAAAACTGAATTTTCAGGACTGTTATAGGAGCACTGAACTTTAAGAATAATAAAAACCTGAATCTGATGGGACTCCAACCTAAGGACTATAGACCTGTTGGAGGGATTCCAGAGGAGGCCACGGAGATGCTGGGAGGGATGGAGCCCCTCTGCTGGGAGGACAGGCTGTGAGAGATAGTGGGGTTCAGGCTGGAGAAGAGAAGGCTCCGGGGAGACCTTAGAGCCCCTTCCAGTCCCTCAAGGGGCTGCAGGAAAGCTGGGGAGGGACTCTGGATCAGGGAGGGGAGCCCTAGGAGGAGGGGAAAGGGTTTGACAATGAAAGAGGGGAGACTGAGATGAGATGTGGGGAAGAACTTCTTTGGTATGAGGGTGGTGGGAGCCTGGCCCAGGTTGCCCCAAGAAGCTGTGGCTGCCCCATTCCTGGAGGGGTTCAAAGGCAGGTTGGAGGGGGCTTGGAGCAACCTGGTCTGGTGGGTGTCTCTTCCCAGGGCAGGGGGTGATACTGGATGGGCTTTAAGGTCCCTTCCAACTCGAACTGTTCCGTGATTCTATGAAAAAAATCAAAATAACCTGTTCTTACTCATAAATATGCAGTGAGCAAGAGCTACCTGTGAGAAAGTGCAGTACTCCACATTTATGTATTACTGTTGTATAAATGGATGTATTCAGTCCCAAGACACCACTGTCTGAAGTTATTTGTAGTCTCCTTAGGGAATACCTTGGCATTTTAAACTAATGGAGAATATGCTTTATGGCTTCAGAGCTCTGGTCATTACTGCAATGTAACTCACTGACTTTCATGAAGTATTGCTGATTATTTGAGATGTAAGTGAGAGAATTATGCCCACACTCTAAATTTCAATGTCAAGAATCTTAAAAATTATTTTACCACTCATGAGAGGTGTCACATTCTCACAGATGAGAGAAGTGTCACGCTCCGTAATCCTTAATATATTCCATTTTTACAACACACTTATTTTATATTACTCATTTTAACCATACTGATGATTTAAATGCAATTTTAAGAAGTAGTATTATTCATTGCTGCTAATCCCAAAGGAGATGAAGAGCTCTTGGTGGCTATGCAATAATGCACCAGGAGGTAATTATTTGTTATAATAAAGATGTAGTTATGGATGTTTCTTTGATTTGTATGTTAGTTTGATGACATCCCGTGAATCCAGATAGGCTGCTGAAGCAGTGTTTTGTTATATCATCAAGCAGATTGTTGTAAGAGGCACTTACAACAGTGTTCTGTTACAAAGAGGCGCTGCAGAATTTGTGCTAGTGCCGCAGTGTTGCTGTTGATTTCGTTCACACCTGGACGTTAGTGCCTAGACTCTGCCTATGTGTGCGTCACTGTATTGCTAAAAATGGAGATGGTAACAGGAAAGCTGGGCTTTGTACGTTCTTGTCCTGTGTGAATTATGACAGCAAAGGCTCGTTGTTGACAATGATGGGGGATTTATTCAGGCTTCCCACAAAGGAACTCATCACTATCACCACGCAGTTTAAAGCCCAGAGGAGTGATTCAGAATTCAGACCTGCTTTGCAGGACTGTGAGTGGTGGCAGTAACAAGCACAAGGCTGAGATCAGAAGGTGCTTGTCCTTGGTGGTGTGACTGCTCTCCACCAACTGTGGCTGTGGTTGCGCTGCACAGAGGTTAGTGGAAATAATGACTTTAATGTTAGATCCCAGCGCCGTGGTGGAAAATGACCTGGTTCGCAGCCTTGCAAACTGCTGTGTGGGCACAGCTGAGACAGAGCCTCAGCCTGTTTTCTGCTGGACAGTGTTGAGTTGGACAGGTCTCCATCCATCAGCCAGTCATATGTTTGATGTGAAATACAGCAGGGTTTGCCCAAAACAATAAAGAGACTATGTGATGCTCTAGCTGCTGCTTTGGCACAGGAGTGACTTATGCTCCTTACACGTGTCCTTTTTCCAGACAGAGATTATACTACACATTCTGCCAAGGGGAGTGGAGTCATTAGCTGGGAAAATCCAGCCACAGACAAATGGAACCCAGAAAGCTGAGTTTTTGACAGCACAAGCAATCTGGATAGAGTTCAGATGAGCATGGAGAGCAGTGCATATGTCTCATACCCAAAAAATCCATGTGGAATTTTAAAGATTGCATCTTAAGGCATTAGTGATGGACAGAAATGGTTCAAATTTTGAGCATAAATAGGGTATACGCTATTAAATTCCAGTTTCCTGAGAATGACACCTTTCATGTCAGAAGTTAGCTAATGTATTTTCTTCTATATAGGCTGGGTTTACTAGTTTGCTTTTATGATGACATGGAACAGATGGATTCTGTTGTGGCCCGGGCTTTACTTCATCAAATGATTAAATGCAATCAGTTGAGAGGTTTCCAGGCTGAGGTTCAAAAGGTGAGTATGATGCTCATTCTTCTTGCCTAACCTAATCCTGAAAACAGAAGAGGACAGACTTTATTCTTGAATTTGGAAAGAAAAGAGTGAAAAATGACTGAGATCTAGGAAGTAAGTGGAAATAGTTCTCAATTGTGTAATGCAAAGAATAAAAGCCCATTTTTGATATTTTTTTTTTATACAGTGCTCACTCTTTTCTCATTCTGTTTCCTCCTGTTCTATATTCCTTTGACAATTGCAGTTCTGGTTTTGAATTTTTATGAAGTATGTGGTCATTAAGTGGTTGCCAATGCCTGTTCCAGAAACTCCAGTTAAAGTTTCAGATGATAAAGAAAATTGGTTCTCGGCAGATTTTTGTTTCCCATATGCTTTTTTTTTTGTTTACTTTAGCTCAAATCTCAACTCCTGAACATTGCCATACAAAACCAGACACTTAATGATGTCCTCGGATCTCTGTCGGATGCTGTAGTTGGGCTAACTTCAAGTCAGCTGGAATCTTTGTCACCTGAAGCAGTGCATAATGCGATTGCAACATTAAACCAAGTCTCTGGGTGGGCAAAAAGCCAAGTTATGATTTTATCCAGTAAATACCTCTCTTATGAAAAGGTACCTCTGATAACAGCTTTCCTACCTTCGATTTTTAAAAGTGAAATGACTTTTTTCTAACAATAACTGTATATTTTTGAAAACTTAGTACAAGACTTCTTTTTAGCATTGTTAATGGTCTGAAAATTTTGTTTAAATCAAATAAGAACATCCAAGATTGTACCTCCCAAAGTAATTCTCTAGTAACAGAGAGAATTACTATTTGCATATATTATTTTGTCTGTATCACTGCCTTAGACGGAATTTGCATTATCAGAGATCAGAGATATATGAACTGTATATTCAAATATACTGTCATGGAAGGAATTGGGGTCCTCTCTGAAGTTTCAAAAAAGGAGCCTCTGAGAAAACTGTCATGTGTGTTCCCTGGACAATCTTGTCTGAATTGAAATAGAAGAAAGTGCATCCTCAGGCAAGAAATGTATTAAGTATCCAACAATAATAGTTTTGATTTATTTATTAACTTTTGCTTTTACATGTATCCGATGTTTACAAGCTGAAGCACCTTCTCTTTGTGATTATCTCTGCAGGTTTTATCATTTTATAATGTTAGTCAAATGGGCGCATTGGTAACTGGTATAAGCACCCAGTCATTCTACAGCATGAACCCAAAGGAGCTTTCTCAGATTATTCGAGGCACAACCTCCCAATACTTATCTGACTTATCACCCACACAACAGCAAGGGATCCTCAGGAAGGTGATTATAAACTCGCGCGTGCTCACGCGTGAGCAGGTTCTCTGTACAAGAGTGCAGTAACCAGATATGCAGAGCATGTTTTAAAATGTTGTCACCCACACATGTGTCTTAGCTCAGTGGTTAATATTTATATTTTTTTCCAAACACCAACTGTATTTTGAAGGTTCTCCCTTGCTTAGTTCCGTGGTGTTTTTAATACTGATATATTTTCCTTTATCCTCTTAAGAGAAATATTACACAGAACAGAAAGAAGGGCAAATCCTGTGAATCTAAGCATCGGTTCTAAAATGCCATGTTTATCTGATCTTCTTTTTAGATAGCTGCATTTGGAGATTTTGCTTCATCAGTCAAAGATATACAAGGAGCTTTCTTTAAAGAAATATCTCTTTCTGATTTATGGAAACAGACTGAATATAATTCTTCAATGATGAAAGAAAAAGAATTAAGAAGAAGCCAGGTAAAAATTGTTCTTCAATTCCCATTTCACTGCAATTCAGTATGATGGAAAACAGGAAAGGTGTAATACATATGTGTTCAAGGAATATTGGTAAAAGGAAGGTACTGCCCCAAATATATCTTGATCTAAACAAGCAGAGGTCACTTAAAGCCTAGGCAGCTTCCTGAGACAATGCTACAGAAAGGGAAGCATTAATATGCCAAGCTTAAAAGTCCTCGGTATTCTGCCACACAAATGTTCTCTTTCCAGTGCTGTGTCCTGCATACTTGCATGTACAGCCACTCCTTTGGCTCTGTCCACAGAGGTGAAAGGTTGAACCAGATGATATCCAGAGGTCCCTTCAAACCTAAATTATTCTGTGGTTGTGTGCCATGAGAGTGTTTAACATCATCCCATAGTACCAATCAGTGATGCTTTGTCTTGCAAATTAAAAAATCTGCACTGGGTGCCATGCCTTTAGATTGGGCAGACCTGGCCATAGAAATGCCTTTAGAATTAAGCATACAAAAATCTGGCAGTAGTTATTGTATCTTACAAATGAATTACCTACATTTAAGGAATGGTATGTTTTATTTCAGGCTTTGTATCTGTATGAATTACTGTCTAAGAAAAACTCTCCTGCTGACCTTCTAAGGTATGGATGATAGTCTCTCTTGAAATGGGGTTTAAGTCTAATTTTGTGATTAGAGCAACTTTGAGGTAAACTGGATGTGGTTATTTTGTACTATCTATCTTATGTATATTCATTCCTTGATACCACAAAATCACTACCTTCCTCACTAAAACAGTCTCCAAACCCAAAATCAGAATCAAAACATTGCAGGGGTTTTGGTATTTTAAGATTCAGACAATATTTTTCAATTTTATTACATTTTTACTTTCAATAGCCTTTATATTACAAGAAAGGAGAAAGAAAGATGGTCAAGAAACTGTATTTTAGGATGTGGTTGTGTGAAACAAGGACCTGATCCAGCTTCAATATTCAAAAGCTTGAACTTTGTTTTTCCTATCAGCGCAGGACAGCTTGTGAAAGGAGTAACTTGTCAACTCATTGAAAGTATGGGCTCAGATTTTTTTTTAAACAATTTTAAATTATTTGAAAAGAAACTTCCTCTGCTTTCTGCATATCAGGTAAAACCAAAAGAGAACTTTTTGTACTACCCAATATCCAAACTGTAGGTGAATTTGATTAATTCTTTTTTTATTTTCTTTCAAAATCCTGTATGTGAAATTTTCTGTTAAAAGATTTACATAAAATATATTATGTGTGAATTTGAGTTATCATACTTAATTTTGGCAATTTCATTTGTCACTTACAAATTGCTAGAAATTTCTATGGTCCTCCTAATTTGCTAATTCATGAGTAATCTATTTGGAAATATATATCAGTTTTGGAAATGTATAAATGCTTTCATGCACTCAGATACAGGATGCTTCCTCTCTGATGTCTACAAAAACAAAACTCTGCTTCTAAAGAAAATGCTTTCTGAAGATAGCATACAATTTTCTATATACTAAATTATAAACTATAAATTTTATATAACATTAATATAATGTTAATAAACATTACATTGTTTATATGTAATAAACAAACCACATTACTTTAATTCTTCCTCAAAATTTCCTAATGTTTAAGATCATAATTTGTTGTTGCTTTTAGGTTAATTGTTTGGCTTGGAAGTTTTGGAAAGTTTCCAACACATCTATTCCTCCCTTCCTCTTATTGGTGCTTCCGTAAGTTACATCTTATGACATCTTAAGCTCCTGCATTTGTAGCAGTACATTTAGAGTAGCCTTCAGAACACTTTTAAAATAATTTCTTCAGTCTTAAGAAAACTAATGATTCAAACAAATGGTAGTTTGAATCGGAAACAAATGGTAGTCCTGAATTGTACAACTTTTTCATTCCCCTTTTCCTTTTTTTATTTCTTCACACGTGCTTTAAGTGATAAAAAGGAACGAGAACTGTTCTTTTCCTGGAATATTTTTAATTGAAAAAAAAAAACTAAAAAAAAAAAAGGATTCTCTTTGGAAAAGCATTACTCTATTTGAAAAACAATAAAATAGTAACAGAAACACTTTAATACAAGGCTTTCTGTAGACTGCAGCACCATGTTACTTAGCCAAGAACTGCATGTTGCTTGCTCAGGACCATCAGAAGTTGCTGCTGCTTCTAGCTACAAACCCTGATAACGCTGGGCTTGCATGGCTTTGGGATATGGCCTTGTTTGCGAAGGCTGCCTGCCACTCTGGTGGAGGAGGCTTTCCTTGACTTTGATCATAAGGAAGCCTTCTCTAAAACCACTTGTTGTCCTTAACTGACCCACCGCATCTTCATTCATCAGGGAATTATTCCTAATAAAAAGTAGAAAGGGGAAAAGTTTCTGAACTGCAGTCTTGTTTCATATGGTGTTAAAGCATCTCGGAGAACTTTCATCCACTTGCAGCTATTTATAGCTCTTAGCCATTTTTCAGAGTGAGGTTCACATGCAGATCAACTGGAAGATCATGTAAGTTAAAGTAAGGTGTGGATTAATTGCAACTTTTCTGGCCTGGACAATTTATAGTATTTCAAGTCAAGACTTGTCTATAAATTTCTCCACCGTCACAGATTTCACATGTGTGGGTATGGGTATATGGAAGTCAGGTTTACATTCTGAGACTGTTTGAATTCTCTCTGCAGGACTGAGTACCTGGAGTATGTCTCAGGCCCTTTGTGTGTCCCTTTCATTGAAGGTCTGGGGAAGAGTGAGATGGAGCTTTTGAATCCAAGCCTTCACAAAAAGAGTGCTGTCCTGCGGAAAGTGCAGGAATGCTTGGTGGGTACAGTGAGGAGGGGTCAGCAGCGGAGGGGAAGCTGCAGAAAAAGTAATCTGTAATTAGACACTGACAATTTCAAACTAAGTGAGAGTGGTTGATTATTTTTTTCTCCCTTTATTGTCATGTGGTGCATCAGAAAGTTATCCTGCCTATTTGTACTCTCCGGTCCACATGCTCATGGTCTCTTCTGTAGACAGCAGCCTGGGACACGGGCTCTCCTGCTGTATGTGCAGTGAAACCGTGAAACCATAGCTGAGGGACTCTTGAGAGCCCAAAAGGAAATAACACAGCCTGCTAATTTCTTCATTGTCACAAGAAAGAGCAGCTTGGGCTATCACCTAGCTTGGAGAAGGTCTTGGTGCCAAGGCCGTAAGAAACCTGCTGTAACTGACCTGATGTGAGCAGGGGACCTCCTAAGGTCCCTTCCACACTCAACTCCCCTGTGGTTCTGTTTGCACATATTACTGCACTGCAGTTCCATGCAGTAATGTCAGCTACCATCTACATAAGCTCTTGACTTACCTATCTGTATTCTTATGGTTTTTTTCAGGTACTATTTTGATTTTATTGTTCCCTGCCAAAGGAAACCCTTTTTATAGCTTCCTTAACAATTTTCCTTGACATCCTGATGCATGTTATGGGATGTTCTCACCAAATGTCACTGCTGGCTGGGACAGCCTGGAGCTGGCCCATTGGCACCCGGGACTGTCCCCTCCTGCTGTAAGCTATGGGGGGCAGCAAGACCCAGAGGACAGGTAGAGGTACCAGGACGTTCTTGTTGCTTCTGCTGTCTGGGAGCTGCAGCAGTCACCAGTTCCTTGGGAAGAATAGTTCTTTGATGTAGTTGTGAATATTCATGTCCTTATACATACCATCCATACTATAATCCCCAGTGTTTTGGCAACTGCTTGAGGATCAGAGAGAAGCCTTCTGACAACAAGAGTTTGTGGCCTTTTACCATGTGAGGACTGCTGCCAGGCAGAACAGCAGCTTCTGTGGGTTTTGGGTGGTCACCTGGATGCAGATTGTGGCAGGAGATTAAGTTTTAATTTTTTTTTATGTGTGCTTCAATATGGGATAAATAACACACTGAAAGCTCTGACAAATGCTTATTAAATATCACCAGTTGCATTGGTAAAAGCAAAAAGTATAAAGCAGTCTCAGCAGAAATTGTATATTAAGTTGCTGGTGCAAACTATTGTGTCTTTGTTCCTTAAAGAGTCACAGAGTTTAAGTGTGTTGTGATGCATTTGAGTGATACAGGCAAAAGCCAAGATCAGCTCTGCCAACAAGGTAAATGCTCTTGTTTTAGAATGGCTCCATTGCTGATGGATTTGATGTTGACCTACTTGGAAATCTAATCTGCCACTTGCCTCCAGCCTTTCTGCGTGGCAAAATGTCCCCAAAGGCAATGGCCGCAGCCCTTCCTCAATTCAAACTCTGCCGACAGCTCAGCTACCAGCAGAAGACTGAAATTAAATACAAGCTCTTTGAGTTGTATGGGTAAGCTATTAGATGTACCACTGTGGGTGTGCAGAGGGTTATGCTGTGCAAATACCAGCCATTTGCTTTGCCAGGTAGAACTGCAGCGAAAACAACCCAAAGCAGCTCCTGTCAGTCTCTGAGCATGGGGTCTCTGTGCTCTAGAGTGAGGTTTCTCCTCTCGTGTGTGACATGGTGACTATGGGACCAAATACGAGCCCAGGGACACCCTGTGTGACTGCAGTCCCCGAGGCAAGGGAGAAGAAGAGCAGTGTCTGAGGAGGGGCTGTCAAGCAGCCTCTTCATCAGGGCAAGGGAAAGGGTGTTAGAGGCAAAGGATGGTGCAGGAATGCAAAGAATGGGAAAATGGCAGAGGGATGCTCAGTGTCGTGGTGAGGAGGGACATAAAGCAGCCTGCAAACACCCTGGCAATGGGAGAGCTGGAGATGCAGCAGAGGGAAATAAAGTTCAGCCAACTGAAGCAACAAAGCAGGCAGCGTTGGGTGTCAGTATCAACTCAGATTAGGAGGCTGATGGAACCACGCTGCTGTATCAGACATGCAAAAAAACAAAGCCATCCTCTGTCTGGCAAGAATATACTGTTTCTCTCTTGCATTGTCTCTTAGGAGTATCTTGCATTTGAAAAGTGAGAAGTCCCTAACCCATCCCTTCAGCCCCAAAGTCTGTCACTTGATCCACCTTGGTGGAACCATCATTTTGATTGCTCATTCAGCTTCCTTCTGGTCATGGAATAGCTATATTTTCCACTAGATCCCATCCTTGCATTAATCTTGATCCAGATCCATTTTATTGAATCGTGACACACTGTGCTATGTAATATTTTATTTTATCTTATTTAATCTTAATTTATTTTATATTATATTATTTTGACAATATTTGTCTAGTCAAACTTCCTGATAGTGGAACAACAAACCAGATAAAGTTTTCTGTGAGAACATGCACTAGTAAGAGGTTTGTTACTATCATCTTCTTCAGGCTCTTTCAGGCTAAAAAATTATTTACCTGAGTGCTTTCTTAAGTCAACCACCAACAGGGCTGGCTAACATTTTTCAGCTTTATATCAAACAAACAACCCAAACCTACACAGTGCTAAGCTATGTATATTTTGAAAAATCCAGCATCACTCAGAATTATACCTGAACTTAATTTTTAAGACCTGAAATACCTAGAAATAATTTAGCATGTTATTTCAGGAGATACCGTGCCTATCGTAGGATCGATCTCTCATGCAGAAATGGCACTGGTGTCTTAGATGTGGCTCTCCAAGGTGTTAGGTCTGCCTTGTGTAACTCTTGACATTGCAGAGGAATGAAAAAGCAGACAGTAAAAATATGGCACTAATAATTTAAGTTAATTTAAAGTTTAATTTAATTTAAATTAAAGATTTAAATCTTCTGTTCCATCCCTGTGTTTCATGTTTCTGTCCCATAGTTTCCTCCTGGTACCACTACGAGTTACTCTCTGGGGTTGTTCAGTGAACTCCATCTATTCAGAGTGAGGGGGAAACTGTCCATCTCTCCTTCCCAGAAACTCGAGTACCCACAGCTCCCTCTGAATCTGGGAAAGTTACAGCTGCCCAATACCAATGAAAACCAGACCCTGTATGCCTGCAAATAGTTAAATGTTGGAATAGAGGACGGCTCTTTTTCATTTATAAGCAAGTACTGGCAAGTATTGCTTGCTTGAAATACTGGCCACATTGGTCCTTAGGGTTAGATTCTTGGAAAAAGGATGGTTTCAGATCTGGTTATGAGGTTTCTACTTCTCTTCTGATACTGTTTTGCAGACTACTACTGCAGTATGAACCTGGTAGAAATGGTCAGTTTTCTCTTAAAAAAAAAAAAAAGAAAAGGATGAATTTCTTAATTAATTAATTCCCCTCGCTTGAAAAGCGTAGTGCTAAGAATACTATGAGTTGCAGGAGAGACAGCTCCATTGCCAGAATATTTGAAGGCTTTCTCTGAATACATTGAGAATTAGTGTACTACAAATACTTAAAAGGGAGTATTACAAATACTTAAAGGGAGGGGATGGTCTTTTCTCAGTGGGACCCAGTGACAGGACAAGAGGAAATGGGCACAAACTTGAGTATAAGAAGTTCCACCTAAACATGAGGAGGAACTTCTTTACTGTGAGAGTGGTAGAGCACTGTAACAGACTGCCCAGATTGGTGGTGGAATCTCCTTCTCTGGAGACATTTAAAACCCACCTGGACAAGTTCTTGTGTAACATGCTCTGGGTAGACCCGCTCTGGTGGGGGGGTTGGACTAGATGATCTCCAGAGGTCCCTTACAACCCCATGTGATTCTCTGAATTCTGATAGTGCCCAGTGTAGTATCTAGTGTAGTATCACAGAGAGATGAGAAAATGCAATCTGATTTAATAAACATGAACCATCACACTGACGTAAAATGTTTCCTCTATGATACAGTATAAAAAAAACTCTGAAGCTTTAGTATAATTTTGATTGCAAACTTTCTTCATTAATATAATTTTCCAAAATATTTCTCCAGCTCCCCAAACAACTGGACATCTGAAACAACATTAGATGTTGGACCATTCATAGCTCTGCTGTCAAAATGGGAATTAAACATCCTTGCTGAAAAGGTATGTTTTTATTATAATTTGTAAAAGATAATGTTGGAATTTGTATTTGTGAATGTCATAATGTAATCTGAATTATGTAAACTGAATGCTAAACTAGGTAAATAATTCTCTTGGCAAAGAACCACGTGTTAATGTTTCACATATTCTTGACTCCATCAAAATTTCTGAGATTTCTTCTTTAACGTAATGGTAGTATAGAAAGTTATTTGTGTACAATGATAATTTTACATTGCCATGTAGGAAAAAAAAAGTGGTGTATTTATAGTGATACAGACTCAAACATTTTTAGTACTTTACACCTTGCAGTGTTTTTTCCTCCATCCCTCTGCCTTCCGACCATAGAATCATAGAATCATATGGGGTTGGAAGGGACCTCTAGAGATCATCTAGTCCAACCCTCCCGCCAGAGCAGGTCTACCTAGAGAATGTTACACAAGAACCCAGGCAGGTTTTGAATGTCTCCAGAGAAGGAGACTCCACCACCAATCTGGGCAGCCTGTTACAGTGCTCTACCACTCTCACGGGAAAGCAGTTCCTCTTCATGTTTTGGTGGAACTTCTTATATTCAAGTTTGTGCCCATTTCCTCTTGTCCTGTCCCTGGGCACCACTGAGAAAAGACCAGCCCTGTCCTCCTGACACCCTCCCTTTAAGTATTTGTAAGCATTGATCAGATCCTCCCTAAGTCTTCTCTTCTCAAGACTAAAAAGATCCATGTCCTTCAGCCTCTCCTCATAGGAGAGATGCTCCAGGTCTTTAATCATCTTAGTGGCCCTTTGCTGTACCCTCTTCAGCAGTTCCCTGTCCTTCCTGAACTGGGGAGCCCAGAACTGGACCCACTACTCCAGATGGGGCCTCACAGAGCAGAGCAGAGGGGCAGGATGACCTCCCTTGACCTGCTCGCCATGCTCTTCTTGATGCACCCCAGGATGCCATTGGCCTTCTTGGCAACAAGGGCACATTGCTGGCTCATGGTCACCCTGTTGTCCATAAGAACTCCCAGGTCTTTTTCCTCAGATCTGCTCTCCAGCAGCTCAGCCCCCAACCTGTCCTGGTGCAGGGGGTTATTTCTCCCCAGGTGCAGCACTCTGCACTTGCCCTTATTAAATTTCATTAGGTTTTTCTCAGCCCAGCTGTCCAGCCTGTCCAGGTCTCTCTGGATGGCAGCACAGCCTTCTGGGGTGTCAGCCACCCCTCCTAGTTTTGTGTCATCAGCAAACTTGCTGAGGGTATATTCCATCCCTTCATCCAGGTCATTGATGAATATATTGAAGAGGACTGGACCCAGTACTGATGCCTGGGGAACACCACGTGTTACAGACTTCCAGCTGGATTCTGTGCCCCTAATCAGAACTCTCTGAGCTCTGTCTTTCAGACAGTTTTCAATCCACTTAAATGTCCATTCATCTAAGCTTAGCTATGATGATGCTGTGGGAGACTGTGTCGAAAGCCTTGCTGAAGTCAAGGTAGACAACATCCACCGTCCTCTTCTCATC
>BJBW01000201.1:180797-372365 GCA_004320125.1 Scolopax mira
ACTACTTCTGATAGCTTTCTTTTCCTCCATATGCTCTGACACTCAGGATGAGGTGTTCCATCACGTTTCCAGGGATGGAGGTGAGGCTGACCAGTCTGTAATTCCCTGGGTCCTCCTTCTTGCCCTTTTTGAAGACTGGGATGACATTGGCCTTTCTCTACTTCTTGGGCACCTCGCCTGTTCTCCAAGACTTCTCAAAGATGATGGAGAGTGTCCTTGCAATGACTTCTACCAGTTCCCTCAGCACTCTTGGGTGTATCCCATCTGGACCCATGGACTTGTGGTTGTCCAGCCTTCTTAACTGATCTCTAACTTGGTCTTCCTCTACCAAGGGAAGATCTTTCTTAGTCCAGACTATCTCTGATTCATTCAAAGTCCATGGCTCCTGGAGGTTGACCTGAGCAGTAAAGACTGAGGCAAAGAAGGCATTCAGCAACTCAGCCTTCCCTGCATCTTCTGTTACCATGGTACCCGACTCATTCAACAGCAGGCTGACATTTTCTTTAGTTTTCCTTTTGCCTCCAATATAATTGAAGAATCCCTTCTTGTTGTCTCTGACATTTCTTGCTAATTTTAATTCCAAGGAGGCCTTGGCTTTCCTTGTTTCTTCCCTACATAGTCTAACAGCATCTCTGTAAACCTTCCAAGTGGTCAGTCCCTTCTTCCACTCTGTAAACCTCCTTCTTCCACTTTAATTTTTTCAGAAGGCCCCTGCTCAACCACCCAGGTCTCCTGCTTCCCTAGCTTGATTTCTTGCTCTTGGGAATGCACTGTTCCTGAGCTTGGAGAAGGCATTGTTTGAATATTGCCCAGCTCTTGTGAGCCCCCTTGTCTTCCAGGGCCCTAGCCGATGGTATTTCACCTATCAGTTTCCTGAAAAGGACAAAGTTAGCCCTCTTGAAATCCAGGGTTTCAGTCCTACTTGTTGTTTTTTGTATGTTACCCACAATCCTGAACTCTATCTTTCCATGGTCACTGCAGCCGAGGTTGCCCTCAACCTTGATGTCCTCCACCAGTCCCTCTTTGTTCATCAGTGCTAGGTCCAGTAGTACCTCTCCTCTTGTCCAAAGCTTATCACCCTCTCCCATCTAGTTTAAAGCCCTGTCAATTAAATCGGCAATCTCTTTAGCAAGAACCCTCTTTCCCCTTTGAGAGAGGCACCTCCCATTAGGTGTTAACAGACCTAACAACCATAAAAGTTTCTTACCCTGTTAATAATGGGATCGTACTGATCAAATTAGTATTTACTCATGTGGCCTTTTGCCCCAGGGCCAGCATAGCACACAGAACTGATAGCCTCAGCATTGCACTTTGGAGTTTCTTTGCGCTCTTTAGTTCTTATAATCTTCTAATTTTTATGTGCAGGAGTAAACTGTACTGGAACAGGGAATTCATTCTTCAGCAGAAATACGTGAGCACAGTCAGCAGCTTTTCCTCACGAGATAAAAGTTATAATTGACCAAATAAAATGGGGTTCTTCAACAGAAGGGAAGGTGTCTATCAGGGTGGAGGAGAGAGGTCAAAAAAGCCTTAAAAAAAAGCGTTATAGTTGTCTCTCATAATTTAATTGGGTCCCTATCCTCAACTCTTAGCTGTCAAATTTAAGACAAAATGGTACCTTCTGTACTGCACATACCAAAACAGTGTAACTCACTGCTACAGGAGGGTCTGGACACAGACTCCAGTCAGGCAGTGCTCAAGTGATGCCCAGAGCTGAGAGGGCAAACCAGAAACAGAATAACTCAGAATTTGCTTTGTTTCTAATTCCACCCCCCCCCGCCCCGACTTACACTGTTGACCTTTAAGTAGCAGCCAATTTACTCTCCTCTTCTGAAGCACGTGCACAAATAGGAGGTGGAGCTGTTACAAACCCCTACTTTGCTGAGGTCTGCAAACTGATTTCTTTGGAAATAGAGAAAGAAGTCTTATTTATTCTTTCTCTCTCTTTGAAGTTCCCCAATATCATTTTACAAATAGCAAAGACAATTGGACCAATCTCTTCAGCTGAAGAGCTTCTCTCAACTGTATTTGAATCTGTCTCCAATGGCACATCCAGCATCGACTCCTCTCTCGCCAGACCTGGTCAGTATTTCCTACTCTCTGCCAAGTGCCACATTTACAATGGTGCTGTTTTGGGTTCTGAGGGTGCAGTTCAAATGGAATTTTTGTTTCATCCTGTCATCAAATGCATTCCAAGAAGCAGGACAATAAAAAGTAAAACACTGAGTAACTTAAAGAGGTTCAATCTTTAGCAAAAAGAGTGAGAGTCTTTGTTCTGTTGCCTGTAGTTGTCTCATGCATTGGTCAATTGCTGAAACACCCAATTCCATTACAGGATGGTATGGTTCAGCATCTCCTGGAATGCTCTCAAGTCCACATAGGAAAAAGATTAATGATTTGAAATAGAGGGGTTTGTTTATTTTTACTTTCCTTTGTAATCTAAGTTAAAATCCTTGAGTTAAAAAGCTGTGAATGTGACAAGTTACTGTTGTGCTAAAAGATTGCACATAGTTAATGCTTTGCCAGACATGAGCATATGTGGACTCGGCTGTTCTTGAACCAGATGTTGGTGGCACTGTGTTCTGTCTGTCCAAATGGAAAAGCTTGTTATAATCTAAATGGTATTTTAATTAGCAACCAAACTAATCTATTAGAATCTCTGGTGACAAATGGATCATTTTCTTTGTATAAGGTACGTACTTTGACTATATTCTATTATTACAGTAACTGTGTCCTTTCTATTACTTGAAATTCACCCAGGCACAATTTTAAGCCATGCCATCCTGTGCTGTAGAAAATAATCCCACTGGGGGGGAGGCTTTTCAAAGCACTAATGGGAATCTAGACCCCAGCAATTACAAGGAGTTTGTTACCATCTGCCTTTATGTCTTTGAAAATCTCCCCATCAGTTCTCAGCCTAAAAGAATGCAGGTCCAAGCTCTCGGACAACCCTGAGCCACCATGGAATGTACAGCAGCATCTCTGAACCATGACTGTGTGTCTCTGGGAATTAATTTTCTCCTGATAATGCTGTATTCACATACACAGAGAGACAGAGGGTGTTCCACAGAGTTGTATTTTTGCATAGCCTGAAAAAAAACCCGTGACCTCTGTTGATCAGAAGGGGTCATTACACAATTATCAGGCTCTAAAAAAGCAAAATCAATCTGATGGAGTAGCAGAGTATCTGCTAGCAGTCCATCTGGGTGCATGAAATGCACTCTTACGTGAACAAGTAAGTTATCCAATCATAAATCATATTACTTTAGATATGGGCCACAGGACTAAAGGCTCAGCACCAGGTATTTCAGTACACTTGTGTCCTTATGTGTGCTTTTTTTAGGCCTCTGTTTCACAATAATGTGAGCCCCAAAGGCCTCTCTAGTCAGACTAACTCATAACCAGAGGTGTCTAACTCAGACTAACTCAGTTGCAGAGGTGTCTTCACCTGCATTGCAAGACCAATATCAACCTGCCAGTGAAGCCAATGATCTTTGTCAAAGGATAACTTGGCTCCAAGGCTATAGAGGCTTTTTGTTCCTCACTTGAGGTGCACGAGCTCAGCTGAGGGGGAAGTCCAGGAGATGAAAAATTGAAGGATTGTTTGTGCTAGTCTAAGAAATACTTCTGCAGTCCAAGTGTGGTATTGAATTTCTGTTACCAAACATAATCTTACCAACTCCACACAACTCACGTTGTGGTTTCAATAAGGAATGAATATGGCTGATTTGTAAATCACTAGACAACTGGGTATTGTGAAAATGACTCTAGAATAAATGTTCTTCATGCTACCACCCTGCTATTTCACATTTCCCACAGTCCAGTTGTGAGCTAATATTAATAATAGTAATGATTACCAGTGACAGAGTTCTTACATCTGTGCCTGCATCAAGATAAAAGCAAAGGTGGTGCTTAAGGCAAGGTGGATCATATGAGGCAAAACACAGGTCTCATGTGTCCAAGACGCAACCAGAAAGCTATGGCAGTGCTGGAAAAAGAATTCAAGTTGCTTACGTCAAGCACTGAGTATATATACTAATATACGTATATATATAGAATAAGTTCTTCATCAAACTAAATGGGATTATATAGCAAAAGGAAGAATGAAGTAGCATCAGGTACAGGAAGCAAAGCCAGGAATCTAATTAGTATTTCCCTCTAAGCACACCAATGTATTTGTTGTGTTACAAATAATAAAATTAATGTTTTTTTTAAAAACACAAAACATTAGGTTTTCATGAGTTGGCAAAGGGAGATGCACTGTGCTGGAGGGGTTGTATTTACATGATAAAAGCTGAGCTTTTGCAGCACAGGGAGGGGTGGGGGGTGACACAGCACAGCCCGGGAGGAAGGTGGTAGAGGGAGAGCAGAGCATCAGCTGGTGCAATGGAAGCTGAACAACATTTTCGTTTGCTCAACAGATTCAATCTTTTCAGTGTTCTACCCACTACTGCAGCTTCCTTTGATGCAAATAAATCCCTCCTCTGCTGCCTTTCAAAGTACAAATCTACTTTGTACATCCTCGCTTTAATTTATTTGTCTGGGATAGCTTAGCTCAGCCACAGCATCTGTGAAATTCTTGCTTTTTACTGGTAATGACTGTATCTGAAGACATGTAGGGATTATGTAGTTTAGGTAATTATTTAATAAGGTTTTCCTAAATTAGTGACAGGAGAGAGAGCAGTAAGCAACCACATTAGGGCTCTAATTTCTGCTTTCCATCAATATTGGAGCTAGATTATGCCAACAAAGACCAGGGATTATTAAAACACACAATGGAAACTGTCTTATTTGATCATGCACAGGGCTAGAACCTGACCGTAAATAAGATTTTTTTAAATGGAGCTTGTCTGTCCAGACAGTTCTGTTGTAAGTGAAAAGCCCTCTCAGATCCTGACACTTTAACGACATGCTTGACACGAAGAGCAAGCACTGTGCTCCACTGACACATCCAGCTTCTGTCTTCACCTTGTTTAAATGTCAGGCAAGTCTTACAAGAAGACGTACATCTTTGTCAGGGAATGTTAGAGTAAAAAGACCTCTCACGTCTATCTGTTGCTTTCTTGTTGAGCTGGATTCACCTATGTATTGTTTGAACGTGGAGATGTTTATTCAGCTGCAACAGTTTTTTGTGAACAATAATACAGCTCTATGAAGTTGTCCCAAGGATCTGCATTTCATTCTTACTCAGGCAAGGCTCCCAGAGAACAGTGCTTTTACCTCAGAATAAGCCCTTGCCTGGGTTCTGATGCCTTTAGGGAATTAGACTTGAAAGAAACTTGCAAGATAGGCTCACTCTTACTTCTCACATCCAGATTTTGGTATTATTGTGGCATCCTATATTGTAAATGTTCTGAAATACATGTCTGCTTCTGCTTTCTTTTCCAGCATGCACTGACTTTGGAGGACAATGTATATAACAAATCTCTTGCAAGTTAGGCAAATTCTAGTTTTTATATCCAGGATGTAACAATGTAAATATCTTGCAATGAAATATTTTCTTTAAATAATTATCAATATCACCTCAGATGCAGTTAATTCATACTCTGACACCCTCTTAAATCTTTATATTGCTTTGATTTCTTTTTTTCAGTCTCATTGAAGTAAACTCTTGTATTTGAATTTTTTTCCAGATTGCCTGGGAACCAGAGCTCCTTCTTCGGATGAAATTATAAAATTAGCAGAAGCAAATGTCTTTTGGTCAGTTCAGGAACTGAAATGCATGGATGCAGGGACCTTTGACAAAAACGTGGAACTTCTTGGGACTGTCTCAGGCTTTAACAACTCCCAGCTTACTGCCTTGAAGGAAAAAGCCAAGCAGGTAACTATCCTGTCTGTGAAGGAAAATTAAATCCATAATTTGACTTGCTGTTATTGTGCTATGCAGTTTTAAAATAACTGTGCTATGGCAATGTCACTACTGTTGCAAGAATATCTATTGTTTATTGGAAAAAAAAAATGTGAGATGGTGATAGGAGACTGCCCTTGCTTTAGGCAGCTGAAAAACTTAAGTGCTTTTACTTTTGAATTGCTTTTCAGTTGATTGCTTCTCACTTTTCTCTGAATGAAAAATCAGCAAGCAGCACTATAGGCTCTTGATTGGCCTGCTGAGAATTAAGCTCAGAGTGTTAAACTGTCTACATCAATGTTAAATATAGTTTACAGTGGTGTAAAACCAGGCTGGCTGAGAGAGACTGTTACTAGCTGAAGCTTCTTGTCAGAGGTGGGGACAAATCCATCAGTGGAAAATTTGGGGGGGGGGGGGAAGTCACATCTGTCTTTACTGGGGTGTTACTGGTGGGCGCAAGTTACGGAGTGGGCAGAGAGAAGACCTCCATCTCTGCCAGGCTGTAGCTTCATGGAGAGGGACAGGGCTGCAGTTCCAGCTCTTGTTGCCTCTTCCATGGCACTGCTGGCTCCTCTTTCTTTCAGTGCAGCAATTCAGCTCCTCCTGAGCTCCTCAGAGAGTCTCTGCCCTGGGCTCAGCCCATAGGTGGTGTCCATGCTTCAGCAGCAGTGCAGGAGCCTGTGACTCCCTCCTGGCACTGCAGTGCCCAACCTGTACCAGTGCCGTGCCAGGGGCAGAGCCATCAGCAAGGCATCTGGGCTCCCACCAGTACTTCCTTGGCCACCCAAGGAGTCAGACCTTGTTCCATCCCTGTTGCTGGTACTGCACTCCTTCCTCAGGGTGATCTCCTCTTGCTGCTTTGTGGCTGTCTGCACTGTGGGGACACAAGTACTGTCCCAAACATTCCTTCAGCAAGGAAAATCCTTAGGCTACAGTCAGACAAGTTGTTTTGGTTGCAGAAAACCCAGAGGTGCCAAGGTTAGCATTCCCAGACTATCTTCAGCTTCCTGTCACCAGCATCTGCTGGAGGTTATCAGCTCTCTGTTTCCATCTCTCCATGGCTAACTACTCTGTAATCCCATTCTGTCAAATGATCCAGGTTTTTAAAAGACCTTTTTAGGCTCCATCAGACCATTTTGACAGAATGAGGTGAGGAAGCATCTAGAAGTGCAGTTAGCATGAGTGCAGATGCTTGGAGATTCTTGAGGGCTGTGACCTCTGGAGGAAAGCAGGAGGAACAGGGAACAAGGTGGACCTGGGCAGCATCTCCTCAAACCAGCTACAGACAGTAGTGGAGCTGAACATGCCTTCTGGGCAGACAAAATCATAGAATAATTTGGGTTGGAAGGCACCATTAAAGGACGTCTAGTCCAACCTCCATGCAATCTTCATGGACATCTTCAACCAGACTGGGTTGCTCAGAGCCCCCTCCAGCCTGACCTTGCATGTTTCCAGGGATGAGGTATCCACCACCTCTCTGGGCAACTTGGGCCAGGGTCTCGCCACCCTCACTGTAAACAATTTCCTCCTTGTATCTAGTTGATATATATTTCTCTCTTTTGGTTTAAAACCATTGCCCCTTGTCTTGTCGCAGTAGGCCCTGCTAAAAAGCTGGCGGCTGTGTCACCTCAGAGGAGCATCCCTTGATTCCTTTGGGGTATTTCACTGGTGTCTACCTCTTGACTCCCATGACCTCAGGAGCCCCGGGCTCATCTCCCTAAGACCCCAAGTGTGCTGCAGTGTAGCCAGCATGAGCTGTGGGCCCTTGTTGGCACCCCGTCCCTCTGACCTTAGCATGTCGTCCCACAGCTTGTCACAGGTAAGAGACAATGCCAGCAGTGCAGTTTTTAGCAGTGAAGCTCAGCTGTGAGCACCTGCAGTTCAGAAGCTTCAGAAGAGAAGTGGCACTACCCAGATTTCTGACAGCAGATGATGACTCTCTATGGACAACAGCCCACAGCACCAAACGTGCTTCCCAAGACAGTTTCCCTCTGTCAGCACAGAGACATGTGGGTAGGAAAAGGGAAAAAAATATAATCCTAGAAGAAAATAAAATTGGTGCTCATCTGAGATAGGGGAAAGTAAAATATTTTAGTGCAGTACAACATAGTAGTATACTTGTGATACCTGTGATACCTGTTGTAGAGAAATTGCCAGCCGAGGTTAATGCACACGTTCAGTTACATTGAGTTCACAGACACAGAGATCTGTAGTGCACTGAATGAAAGTGCATTCTGTCGGTGTGAGTGTTTGCAAGACAGCTTGCGGCTGCACAAAGACGGGCTTCCTACATATTAATCTACAAAATGCAACACAAAGCACAAGAAATGAGATCCTACAGATCCTCTGAAATAATGTGTGTAAGATGCTGTTATGTTATTAACTAAAGGGCATCTTTCATTAAAGGTCTGATTAAGCCAGTTTTAATTTCCCCTAAAAGAAGCTGTATGCTACTCAGGGTCCCAAAATAATTCAAAAAGCCTAGTTATCAGACTGTGTCCTAATGAAAGTAAGAAGCTTAGCTTGCTTGTAAGCAGAAGGTCTCCAAGGTCCGTGACAGTCGCGGCATCAGGGATCTGCAGTAAAGCAGGACAGAGGCATGTTTCAGTTTCATCGTTGTGTTATTTGTACCATTATGTGTGAGATTTCATCCAACACTGTCAGATAATGCTATTTATGAAGAACTTTAAATTCTGTAGTTTATGACCTAGATCAGGAAATAGACACACAACATTTTTAACTGTACGTGTTTCATGTATCTCTTAAGCTATAGAATTAAGAGATTTAAAATTGGGCTAACGCTTTTTACTATCTATTGTCTTTGGAAAAGATTGAGAGGCTTAGACCCTTTTTCTGTTTCTTTATGATATCATAAAAAAAACATAAAAGATCTGGTGGAAACTCAGGAGATATAGGTCTGGCATAGCATCTCTTAACCAAATCCCAAACCCCAAGGTCACAGTTGGGAACAGGGTCTCCCAGTCCTGAGGCTGCTCTGCTTGTGCCAACAGCTGCTTATTCCAGAGATCTGGCCCTTTTTCTTTCTTTTATGCAGGCTGTACAGCTTCATGTGTATCCGAAGGTGCAAACACCACTGAGTAGGCAACTGCAGAGATATTGCTTCAACAAGTCTTTACTAGCTTTGGCCTTTCTAATGTTCTGAACAAAAGCGAAGCTGCAGCTACCCTGAAGGTGCAATGAATGTTTCCGTGAATCAGGCAGCATGAATGATCAGCTTAGCCAAGGACTGGGATTTTAGTTTTATTTTTCTATGTGGAGTTTGCAGCACAGTCATGTACTAGAAAACTGTTGTGCATTGACTGACCTAAAGCAAAGTTGCTGAAGAACATGAGATCTTTAAAGGGAGCTTTTTCTCTTTAATGTATGTCTGTCTGGTTCAAGTCACTTCCTCCAGCCAAAACCCCAAGTCTTTCTCTGTGAAGACAATTGGCCACATCCTGAGAGATACTGAGTACTGTCTTCTGTCCTTTCCAACTAAATGTAATCGACAGTTCTGGCCTCTGCAAATTCAGCTGTTGATGGACTTTCATTATTCCTTATCCAGGCAGGCATTTTCCTGAAATCAAAATTTTCTTAGGGTCCATCTGTGGCAGCTTTTGAGTCATTGTAATTATATCATAGATAAAGTTAAAAGCGGTGGAACTTGTCATTTTAAATGCTCTGGTACTGGTTTAGAATTGCCCCTGCTTAATTGTTTGTTTTTACAGAATTTTACAGATTTAACTGTATCTATATAAACATATGTAAATTACTATTTTTTATATATTGTATGCACACAAACTAGAAATCATAATGTGAGGAACTAGCTATTTGTCTTTATTACCCATCTCTCTACTTTGATTTCTGAGTCCCTTGACAATGACTGAGGCAGAAGGACTGCTGGCTGAAATGCTGGGAGCCACTGTGGCTGGGGGAGGGGGGAGTGGAGCCCAACCAGTCCCGTTTTTGTGATGGCAGAATAACGGAGTGGATCCTGGCACAGAGCCGCATTTCTGTTGTGTTCAGTGGTACTTGCTCCTACAGCAATACTTGCAGCAGTCCCTGCTCTGACCTGTCAGCAAGCTCAAGCTGTACAAATTGTGGAAGTTTTAGATAAACTGACCGTTATTAGTGTAGAACCTCGAAAACCTTCACAATACCTAATCTGTGCCATTTGTGTGTGGGGGCATACTTTGGGCACTAGGACTTTGGAAACCAGGGGGTCTGAGAATGGTGTATGTAGAGGAAGATGTGTTATGACCTAACAGAGATTAATGATTTCTTCTAAAGGTCTGGGGGTGGCTGCCAAGCTGGAGCAGTTACCGTGTTGTTTCCCTGGGACGTGTTGCTCTGGCACTCACCGAAGATGAAATCAAAGAGCTGGATTTGCATTCTGTGGACACTGTTTCCGCACTCGGTCAGCAAAGAGAATGGACTCTTACCCAGGTGAGTTTGTTACTGAGCCTACTCCTGGTGAAAGACTCTGGAATCACACCTTTTGGGACTGAAGTCCTGGAATGGCCCAGGAAACAGAAGCAGCCATCCCCAGTGCTGCCGTTTTGAGCTGCGAGCCTGGGAACATGGCAGGTCACTCAGTGCTGGGTGCTGCCCAGCTGCCTGGTGATATGGCCAATGGGACATTGGTCTCCATTAACTGTGGTGGTGACTAGTGTATTCTTTAGCACTTGCCCACCAAGAAAGAGCTCAGCAGCTCTGCTCAGACTGGCCCCAGAACAGACCATACTGCTAGGGAGGTATTATCCCTTCCTCATAAAGGGCAGTCAATGAAGAGGTGGCGTGCCCCCAGCCCAGCATCCATTGCCCTGGAAGCCTAAGTTATTAGCAAATGTGCTCCTCTTCTCTTCTTTTCCTTGATTAACTTCTCATTATGTCAGTAGGACTTTCACTGAATTTCCATGAATTTTTAGAGTTGGAAGGGACAATAGAGATCATCTAGTCTAACTCCCCTGCTGAAGCAGGATTGCCTAGAGCATGTTAGAGCATGTTACTCAGGACTGCATCCAGGTAGGTCTTGAAAATCTCCAAAGAAGGGGACTCCACAACCTCCCTGGGTAGCCTGTTCAGGGCTCTGTCACCCTCACTGAGAAGTTTTTCCTCATATTTGAGTGGAACCTCCTATGTTCCAACTTGTGCCCATTACCCCTCGTCCTCTCACTGGCAACCACTGAAAAGAGTCTGGCTCCCTCCTCCTTCAACCCACCCTTTCAATACTTATAGGCATGAATAAGGTCTCCCCTCAGCCTTCTATTCTCCAAGCTAAACAGTCCCAGTTCTCTCAGCCTTTCTTCATAAGGGAGATGCTCCAATCCTTGAATCATCTTTGTTGCCCTTTGCTGGACTCTTTCCAGTAGTTCCCTGTCCCTCTTGAACTGGGAAGCCCAGAACTGGATGCAGTATTCCAGTTGTGGCCTCACCAGTGCAGAGTAGAGGGGGAGAATGACTTCCCTCGACCTACTAGCCACGCTTTTCCCTATGCAGCCCAGGATTCCGTTGGCCTTCCTGGCCACAAGAGCACACTGCTTGCTCATTGTCATTTTGCTGTCTACCAGGACACCCAGATCTTTCTCTTCAGAACTTGAATCCACTTTGATAATAAGAGCTACAAGTTTTTATTTGAATATGCAATTGGCAGCTCCTGCTGGCTTTGTGACCCACTGTCAGGGCTCCTTGGTGGCACAGGTGCCGGTGTGGTGGCAGCCAGCCCCAGCTAATAGATACTTGTTCTGAAGAGCAGTGCCAGAAGGTAGCACACGGGAGGGTTATATACCTTACTGGCTTTGGAGGATGCCTTGGTGGCAGGCTTAAGCTGGACACAGAGTTTTTAAAAGGTTAGTTTAGGATGAGAACCAACCTAAATGACTCTGGCATGTTGGTACCAATATCCCATTTGTATTTGAAAACTAACCCTCAGCACAGGTCACCACCTATGTATGACACTTAGAAAAACTAAACATTTCATGTTGACCCTTTGAGTAATTTATGTTTTCTTCTAGCAGTTTAATTGAATTGGACAGTTTTGATAGGTGATTCAATGTCAGTTTCTTCTGGTGAGCGCTTCCTTGTGACCTGGCAGAAGAGGTACAAAGTTTCAGATCATTGTGCTTGGGAAGTGTTTGTGTCACAGTGCTCTGTTCCAGTGTCACGTGTAGGTGGTAGCAGGGCTTCTCCTGACGGCTGTGGCAACACTCTCAACTAATTACATTGGGGAGACTTGGGTTTATATATGTTCTGTAGCTTCTGCCAAGGTTTTGAGTTTCTGTAACAAAACTTTCAATTATATTTACTCGGTTCATGCATAAGATCTTATTCCTTTTGTAGGCAAGATCTATTCTGCAAGGTTTTCTGGAGGACTCTGGCCAGACAATCAGCACACTGAAAAGCTTTGACTTGGTTGGATTAGGAGCTATTCTCTGTGCTTTGAACTCCACAGAAATCATGTCCATAAGGACTGCTGAATTCAGGTACTTCACTAAATACTTAATGAAACATTTATTAGTATCTCTATTGATAAAATTTATTGTGCAATTTGTCCTCTTTCAAGATTTCCAGAGCTTAAAGAACACTATTTTATGTTTTAAATGCTTTTAGAAAGGCAATAACTGTTACGAAAGGTGTACACTAGTTGTCTAAAATATATTCTACTTTAGGTTTCCTTTGCCATTTATATCCCACATTTTAAGTATTGCATTGAGAAACATGTGTGGTTTTGTTCAAAGCATTAAACACTTGTATGCAATTTGTGTGCAAATATTTTAAATTGAAAATGGGTTTACAGTCTTCTGACAGCAGACAAAGTATATTCCAGGCACATTTACATTGCACGTAATTGCAGCACGTCACGTTGCCCTCATTGCCTTTTGCAGTGCTGCTGTTGCAAGAATTGGGCTGTTGTTCTGTAGCACTCCTGTTCTGAGGCTGTTTAAGAAGATGACAGAGTCCGTGTTTGGTGCTGCAGCCAGCTGGAATGGCTCTATTTTACAGGAAATTGGTACTATAGCAGGTAACAAAACTCAGACTCTCGATGGTGATGGTTCTGATGCATTGTTATTAAGCACTAAAGACAGGTTCATGTCAGTGTGTCTGTCTACGCCTGCAAAAGACATCTCTTCCAGAGAGGAGTCACCTGCAGGGTGTCACCCTGCAGCAATGTCACTAGCAGTAAGGAAAAGTGGAGGTGTTCTCCATAAGGTTCTGTGAATCTGCTCACACTGACCTTGGGGAGCACAGCCTGAAGTCATTTGGGTTCTGTGAGTTAGAAATGGTAAATCAGGACAAAACCCAGATTTCAGACCCATGCGGCTGAACGGGGGCTGTGCTGGGCTGAGCAGTGCTGTGGCTGAGCCAGCATCCTGCTGCCAAGTGCGGGGCGAATGGGGTGCCCAGGGAGAACGCGAGCCAGTCAGCCTGGAGTGGAAACTCTCCAGGGCACTCCGGCAGCCGTGGAGACTTCCTCAGCCAGAGCTCACGCAGTTTTGTCCAGGGATTTTTCCCTGGGATTGATTTCCCTGCTCCTTGAGTGCTGATAAATGTTAGCATCCCTGACGCCTGGGGTGATGACCCTGTGCTGGAAATACCCAACGGGTGAAGAAGCGGATCCCGATCCGTGCTTATGCTCCCTAATCTCGCCCTCAGAAGAGGCTGTGAACAAGCATTCCCTAATAACACTGCTTATGGTTTTATTGATTTTTATCATTGTCTCTTTCCCAAAATAAAGTGACTTGGGTAAAGCATATTCCGTACCAATGGTTAAAGTGTGGCGGTTTGTAACGTTGGAATCCAATGAAAGAAACAGACCAAAAAAAGAACCATTGTCTCTCTCCACAACACAATGGAGAAAACAATTTATTAGATATTTTGTGTAAATGATTAAAATTTTACTAGCCTAAAAATAAACCTAATAAAAAGAATAACTAAATTTTGTTCCTATTGTTTTTTTTACCTTTTTTTTAGGTGGTTTGAATGAAGATGAATTAAAAGCTTTTGATAAAAACTTGATGCCATATTTCCAGCCGATAGCAATAAGACATATACCTCCTGAAATCTTCCAAGTAAGAGCTCAATTACTGAAGAAGCAGCCAAACTTCTATTGTTTTTACTCAAATATATATAAAATGTAGCACTGATTTATAGTTTGAGTTTGGGTTTCAGCAAGAATTTTTCTACAGTGTGTTAAGGCAGATCTGAAACTTTCAGATGCATCACCTGTATTTGGATGCCCATAAATATGCCACACAAGTTTTATTTATTCTTCAGAAAGTGTCCTGAGGAAAAGGCAAAGATCTAGGGTCAGAAATCAGGGAATGGACTCCCTCTTTCTTCCAGTGCTGTATTCAGATATGAGGGGTGTTTTTTTCTGCTTATTAACATTGGCAGGGATGCTGTCATAACTACAAATTTCTCCGCTGACCATGTAAGAGCTTTTTTATTATCCTAGACTCTGGCAACATTCTCCTGAGTTAGCTCTGAAAAACAGATTGTACAGGCAGATACAGATCACAAAGGAATTATATCTAATTACAGCCATTCTGAACATGGACCATAAATTAGAACATGGATCTTGAGATTGTTGCCCCAGACTTTATTTGACCAAGCAACAAGATGAATGTTCTGCCCCTGCTGGTCTCTGTCAGATGCTGGGGGAAGCAAGGGACTCATGGACAGAGGAGCTAACCAGATAGTTAACTGTGTCAGCTTCCGCGAAAAACTCCTTGAACACTAACTGTTCTGCCCAGCATCACTGACAGTTTAGATGTGCTTGAAATGTCCTTAGTGAATCTATTTCTTTGAAAAACAGGAAAATTGAAGATCTATGGCACCTTGTAGAATTTCTTTCAAATCGCATATATTTTTGTTAGTAAGAATAGTAATGATACAACAAAATGTGCTTAACAAATATCAGGGACCTTCTTGAGAGTTTTCTGTATTTGAAAGATTCAAAGCAGGTTTTGGTTTTACACTTCATTTTGCAGCTGTATACTGTGTTCAGCTGTATTCAGATTTTTATTTATGAAAAATGGCATTGTATTATGTAATTGAATTAAGAAGAGACTCGTAAATTTCTGGAGCTGTAGGCATTTATGTGAGTTTACTCGATTTAAAAGAGAACACTGTTTGATTGACAGTGAGAAATCAGGAAAGGTTTGCTCCATTTATCTACAGGGTGTTTAATCTTTCTAAAGCAGAATCTGGGTGGAGAACTGCTGCAGCAAAGAAGGTTTGTTGTGTAGGAGGGCTCAAATTCTTGTGACTGCAGAACATTAACTGGAATCAAAGCATTCCAGAGTGGGAGATAGATGAGTGGTCAGGGGAGTAAATGAGAGCAGAGGATTTCTTTTAAGCTCTATTGAGCTCTTTTATAGCAGCACGGTGTTGAGGGAGACTTCTCCCCCGTTCCAAACACAAGACAGTGATGACTTCTGATTCCTCATCTGCCTTATTTAATTGATAGCAAACCCAATTTTTCTGTCTTTTATTCTTTCCAGGTGTTGTCCCCAGAGCAAATAGCAAACCTAGGCCCTGAGAATGCCGCTGCTGTCACCAGGTCGCAGCGTGAGCCCCTGGATGCCTGGCAGCTCCAGAGCCTGCAGCAGGCACAGGATGGAGCCCAGGGGAGCAGCCCAGGGACAGAGCAGGGCATGGGCACCACCGGGGAGCCCCTGCTGACCTCGGCCCTGGGCGGTAAGTCCAGCCTGAGCACCCACCGGGAACAGACCCCTGTTCTTAAGGGGGGGTAACAATGACATTTTTAATCAGCTTTTTAACTCCTGCCTCAAATGAGTGTGGTGAGAGCCTGGCCCAGGTTGCCCCAAGAAGCTGTGGCTGCCCCATCCCTGGAGGGGCCCAAGGCCAGGTTGGAGGGGGCTTGGAGCAATCTGGTCTGGTGAGAGGTGTCCCTGGCCAGGGCAGGAGGGTTGGAACTTGATCATCTTTAAGGTCCCTTCCAACCCAACCCATTCTGTGATTCTATGAGATTACATGCCAGGCCATGACAAATAGTGGGGATGTTGTTGGATTTACCCACAGCAAGAGGTAACAGAGGAGGATTGTCAGATGGCGTTAGCAGTTGTGTGCTGCTTGGGAGCATTGCACTACACTAGGCACTAGCTGTGTAAAATGGGGTTTGAAATTGTGAGCTTTTCCCTCTCCTTCTCTCCCATATTCTTTGCCTAAATTTAAGGCAGGGTTCTCCATCTCTGGACCTTCAGATCACCACCTTTACCTGCAGCAGAACCCTCTTTGCCAAGCTGCAAGTGGGAGAGGAGGTAGCACTGCGGTGGAGCAGCATCTTTAACCAGACCATGGAAACCCCTTGAACGGTTTTTCCCACAGTCCCCATCCTATTTGGAATTAAAGCCTATTAGTACCTCTGCTTCAGTGGTTTAACATCTCCAAATTGCAGTTCATACTCTGCAAGTTACGCTGGCAAGTACGTTACTGGGTGTGAGATTTTGCAGGTAATCAACCCAACTTACCTGTTGAGAACTCACCCCTATCAGACAGCAAATATTGTTGCTTCCAGTGACACTAGCGAGATATAAGCTACTGGAGAAGAGAGAGGGATGCTGAGGTGCTAAAATAGGAGAAAGAGGGACTAAATTGCTATGATGCCCTTGCTGGAATGAAGCGTTGCTCTGGGCCCAGCTCCACTTGTGGGAGACATGTTCCGAAGCAGGGGTTCTGGTTAAAGATCAGCTGAGTTTTGGAGCTTCTTGTTGGTTATTCCTCTCCCTAATAAGCACCAACCTACAAAACGCTTCTCTTCACCACTGTGTGTGTAACTGGGAGGTGACTGTTCTGAGCAGTGTCCCATTTTGAAGCTGAATGTAACTGGGATTCCAGCGTTGGAACTGCCTGCACCTCTCTGAGGTGGTGTAGGTAAGACTGTACCAGACCTGAACTGTATCCTGACACTAACACTTAACACTTTCTGCTTTTCAGGTGCTCCTGGTTTGCATGGCTTCAGCATTGTTTTCTGTGCTGTGCTTGCACTGCACCTCCCTTTCTGAATCCACAACTTAACTTTGAGGTAAGTTGTATTTTCAATAAGAGGTAGCTGTATAACAGAAACATGGTTCACCTGTAACAGTGAACACTGCAGGATAAAGGACTGCGGGACCCCCTTCCTGCTTTGAATACAGAGATAACGATTCGTGAATAATTTTTCTCTATTACCAAGGTGTCCTGTACTTCCATTAGAATCTAATCAAGGGGAAAGCACTTTATCTTATCTTTACTGTAAAGCCAACCTGAACAAAAGTAGATTTAAAATTCCATGTAACACAAATCCAATACTGCTTTGTTATTTGCAACATGTTGTTGGTATTAATCTGTATTTTACCCGAGGTCTACTGATTAGATTTTATTCCACGACTGCTTCGATAATCTGTTAAAAGAATGCTGCCATTAACTTTAATCGGATTTTACCATTTTGACAGACTAAAATTTAGCGAGAGCACTGGTGGGCTTAAGGTATGAATTATAATTAAGCAAACTAAATGCTCAAGCTTAGCCTTTAAGACAGCAAATCAAGGTATGTCAAAAGACTTAATATTTTTCCTTGCATTTTGACTTTCAGTGTCCCATACCTTACAAAGGAGATGCTAGAGATAAAGAATAGTAGAATCAAGAGACTCTGAGATACCCGAGTGCAAAGTGGTTAATTGCTTAAAAGCAACACCTTCATCTGCCATCATGATGTGAAGTATCCCTTTTCCCTACCTTTACCATTAACAAGTAACACCCTCCAAATCCTTCAGACTAATTTCAAAACTGGAAATGGTTTCTCTGTCTCATGAGAAAAACACTGAAAGATGTACTGAGGTGCCAGGGAGGAGCCTGGATGGTCCAGAGGACACAGAGTGGTCACTTGGAACCTGATGTGTTGTACCCTGTGCTCCTTGCGCTGGTAATTTGGTCACACCGTTGTATCCATCCATTGGGTTTTCTTACACTGAATGTACCTTCCTTGGACAGAGGCTCTCCTCTCTGAGACAGTAGAAACCATATAACAAGTTACTGCTCTTGGAATAAAATAGCTTCATCTCTGGCTGCTGGTTTAAATCCTCTTCAGATAAGAAGCAATGACGTGTTCTTAGGCTGCGAGCACCTGGATAGAATGTAGTTCCCTTTGGCTGTATGTATTCAACACAGGACTCTTGACACAGAAGGGATTGGCCATACCATTGGTATTTCATGCGACAAAATGCACCATGGAAGCCTGCGTGTGTTCATCACGAGATCGTCCCTTCTGTCAGGCAGGACCAAGGCATACACCTGCCAGTGGTAAGGGGCTATGTACCACTGGGACTAGCAATCCAGTACTTTCCACAAGCACTATAATAACTAGTTTCTCATAATTGTAAACTACAAATATTTTCATGTGTTTTATCAACATGTGGCTTATGTGTGTAATGCTTTTCATGCCATGCCTCAGTATTTAAAAAAATGTAAAAAAGCAGATATATTAAAAATCCTCTGCATATGAACTTACATTTTGATGTCATTCAACATGATTTTACACCAAAAACACATGCTATTGCCATTGCGAAAGTCTTCATTTTTTTCTAGACTAAAAAAAAGCAATGCATAGACTTAAAAGCTTAGCTTTTTCATTGAGGGCTGTACTGTAGTAAATGCCTTTCAAACTTGTAATTCTTCCTGGCAAACATTACATCTAGCTTCACAGCACTGAGCACAGAATTGAGTGTTGCTACAGGTAGGGAAGCAACAGGAGTGGGGCTGAGGAGGGAGCAGGGGGGCAGAGGCTTTTGCTGGGGAAGGGTGAATGTCAGCTGTGGGAATAACAGCCCCCACTGTGGTCCCGTGTGTGCTGTAATTCCTACTGCAGCGGGAGCAGCCTGGTGTTCAGTGCTTTGCTCCTGGCCAGCCAGGCAGAGGAGTGTGGCTGCCCCTCACCCTCCAGCCCAGATGGACCAGTCAGCGGGACATCGCTGTACGGGGGAACCACCGCATCTCCCTTTGCCTTTTGTCAGCAAAGGGCTGCTCTTGCTGCAAACTGCCTTGAGCTGCCTTCTCTAATGCTAACAATAAGCTTCCAGCTTTTCCCACTGTGCTCCCTTTTCTGCCTGTAAACAGTAGATTGTGACACTTATTTAAATAGAATAGAATTTATCAGTCCCAGCAAATACGTGCAAATGCCCACTAAAACAGAAAAAAAAAAATGCTTTAATGGATCAAATACCTTGTAAAGATTTATCTGTTTTTTTCGCATTAAAAAGTTCTGCCTCGTTTAGATGTGAAAGTACTGAAGGGTTGTTTGATTTCTAGAAATTGCCTGACTTGAATTCTGTGTACACTTCAGTGACACTGCAGGGAGAGTATTTTCACAGTCCAGAAGACAGTCAGCATTTCCAGTTCAGCTGCATAAGTCAGATATGGGACTTAGCTACACCCAGCACTTCAGAAATCTACACGAGCTGAAAATGATCTTTTGTCAATGTACCTGGGAGTGATGCCGTCTGCAATTATGTGAGTCAGGGTTTAGCTTTTAATTGGAGCAGGAGTGAGCTCCTTGGTTTGTGCCATCTGTGCTGTAATTTCTTTCAAGCACAAGTGCTTTTAAATAGCTGAACTCCTTGATTATTTATTTTTTAAATTAAATTAATAATTATGTTAATAACTTTGGTATTGCATTTACATTTGGTCAAAGACATATCTGTTTCTTACACAAGTAGTGTAGGACAGGTAAATGTGGAGCACCCACTTAACGTTGTACTTATTTCATGGTGAGATTACAAATCCTGTTTGGTTCTATGATGGCGTGAGCACCTTGGATGGCAAGTACTGTAGAAAAAAAATTTTACTTCTGCCAATGTACCTCTTGTAAAGGTCACTAATGGAAATGATGGAAAAACCCATTCTACAAAAACTGTGGTTCACAAGATACTTCCTTCAAAACTGTTGAAACTGAATTTCTGTGGAAAGGACAGAAAGAGCTGGAAAGCGCTAGCAGGCAGGGGGCGGGATCTGCTGTCCACTCTGCCATGCTGTCGTAGCCAGAGGACAATGAAACACGTACACCTTCCTTTTCACTCCTGTGAAACAAACCAAGAACGCCTCGATGCCAGCAGCGTGCCACAGGATACTGCCAGTGCCACAGGTCTGGCCTGGTCAGATGCACATCACATGCAAAATGTACATCACCACTTTCCCTGGAATCCATTCTTGGGAAAAACATCCCACAGCCCCTTTCTTTTCACATCCTCAGGATTTTAGGGAAGCATATTCCACAGAGAAATGTTGTTTAAAGACTTTGATCCTTTAAGAAATGTTGCTGTTTATTGTGTTTGTTTTTTCTATATCTTTTTAGTTCTAACATTTATATTTGAGAATGAAAAAAACATCAGATTAATGCATAAACCTGCTGTTGAATACATACCACAACAATAATTTTTTTATCTGCGTGCTCTGAGAATTGCAGCTGTCCTCTCCACTTGTGACTACCCTGGTGGTTGCCAGGCACTGCTGTACATACTGCAGGATATATACCTGGCTGTGCACAGTCTGACATAACTCTGATACAGGCCTGGCTCTTCTGACTGTTGTGATCCTTGTGACACATGGTCTTGTCCAGCTGTGTGTACCAGCAGGTATTTAATTTCATTCATTTGATTGCATGTAGGATTCTTAGAGGGTTAGCAGACGAGAAAAAATACTTTATTGACCTATTATTTCAATGCTAGACACCTTTATATTTAGTGTGTTTAGTTTTTAGTGTTTAGAAAAGAAAAAGGGATTACTAGCTCTGGACCACTGATGGAGAAAATGCACTGATGGTACAACCAGTACTGAGGCAACGCCACATTTTTAGTATCTTTAAATCCTTGAAGATAGGAAAACAATGACCCATCTACAGTGTCTGTAAACTGTCCCTGTAGAGCTGGCATTACGGCTGTTGTCAGGTATTGTCGATCTGTCTCTTCCTGCCCCTTCCCCTTCAGCATCAGTCTGCTTTTCTGATCCAGATTAATGAGAGGATTTTCTTGCCCTCATGATGCAGGAACACAAGGCATGTTCAGAGCTTACTGTCCAAGGGACTACACATTGGGGCACTACATGGAGGAACTGTGATTGCTGGCCTTCTTGCTTTGCCAGCAACAGTGTTAAATTTACCTTCTAATGTATTAGCTAGTAATAATTACAAATATTTAACAGCATCTCACTTAATATCTGGGATCTTCACTCTGGGGGACAAGGATAAAAAAGGAGAGCCCGGGGGTAAATTCCTAGAGGAGAAATATGAAAATTGTGGAAAATGCTAATCTATCACAAATACAGCAGGATAATATTTTCTGGTACACTTTTCCTTAATAATTTATTACTGTTGTATAGAAAAGAACTCTATTGATTTTTTCCAAAGAATAGCTGTTGCTATAGTTAATTATGTGCTGGTTTGATGCACAAGCAAAACCTGCCCTAGGTCATCTTTAACTGGGGCCTGACACGTTTCAATATTTAATCAGATGTCAGAAAACAACTTGGATCACAAACAAGTCCCCAATACATCCTGTGTGAACAGAGTAAGGGGTGGAGAGAGAAGGGATGTCAGCCCTCTGCCTTTACTGTATCTATTAAAATAGATTCCAGTTATGCTGTTGTCAGTATTTTTATTAGCTACTCTTATTTCCCTATTCATCCTTTTAGAAGTGTTTACATCTAACACATTAAGTGCACGTATTTCAAACAGTTAATCTGTCTAGTTCAGCCAGTGCTTTAAGACATGAACTGTATTTCAGACCTTATTATTTCACTTATATATAGTGATGGAAGTGCCACAGCACTGCAACCACGGGGGCTCTACTTGCATACCTGCACACCTTGCCCCCACTGTGGCCACCTGCACCACAGACCTGGGGAGTTCTGTCAAATGCCAGCATCTTCAGTACTAATTCTCCAGCTATTGGATTTGGGGTCCTAACGCATGTCCTTGAGTAGGCAATTTACTGGTAATTACATCAAATATTATTTGATGCTAAAAGTTATTCAATGTCTGTTTAGAATAATTAGTCTGCTGGAGTTCAAATCTATTAAACTTTTAAAATGTAACATATAACCTCTTCTCTTAGGGCGTTGTAAGAGTAAGATGAGAGATACCATGGGGTTTGTCAAGGAATTGTACTGCTGTACTTGTAAATGGTGATTTAAGATGACAGGCTTTGATTCCTAGTCTCTGAAAATAAGTAAATCTGTCACACTGTGGGTACTTATTAAAAAAATATAAACTCAATAGGCGGTACTAATCAGTTCTCTTTTCTTTCATGGACTAGGTAAGCCTTCTAAAGATATCCATGTTTATGCTACGTTTTAAACAAGAAAATAAAAGACTGAAGTTAGGACCTCCTTCATACATTTTCAAACAGTATGTAAGTGCTGTGGGAAATTTCCTGTACATGGTTCTGCACATCCTTCTGTAGCTGTAAAGTCCTTATGATATTTCCTCAAATATAAGGGGTAATAATGTAAACTAAAAAATGTTAAATAACGTACTCTTTCTGTGATGCGATAACAAAATACCACTGTTCAGCTGGGATTACCTGTTGCCTATTTTCCAGAGTCATTGGGATCGCATTCCTGGCTGTCGTTTTTGCTGGTTTGGTGGTTGCTATTTTAGAGAGCCCTAGGGAGTTACTGGAGCGCTGCTGAAGAGGCGGCTCATCTGTGAGTGGCTCCCTGGGGGGGGGGGGGGGGGGGGGGGCCCCCCCCGGGCGGGGGGGGGGGGGGGGGGGGGGGGGGGGGGGGCGATGCCTCCTCCGGCCCCAGGGACCCGCTGCCAGGCAGCGGCGACGGGCAGCCCCTCACCCGGAGCCTCAGGGGGGCCGAGAATCACCACTGGGTTTTCTCTCTGGGAGCCGAGCAGATCCTCTTGGGCTGCGAAACACCAGCCAAGTCAATTGCTCGTTTTCACCAAACGCGACCATAGCTCTTTCGTTCCACCGTCTCCGAAGGCCGAGCCATTCCTCTCCCCCCGTTCCCGGCTGCGCTCCAATTTATTATTCTAAAACGCCGGAGTTTAAAGCGAAAAGGGGACCGTGCCCTGCTCCGCCTGGGCGCCCCGCGCAGCACCCGAAGCGAGGCCTTCCTGGCGGGGAGACAGCCCCACCTCAGCCGCCCCCTCGTAGCAAACAGCCCGACCAGTCTAGGCGGCGGCCCGGTCCCGCCTCAGGACGCAGGGCCCGGCGGCGAGGGGCGGGGCGGGGGCGGGGCCGCGCCCGCCCGTTTCCCAGAGTGCAGCGGGCGCGGTGGCTGGCTGGCCACGTCCCCGGGCCACGTCGCTCGGTGCCCGCTGAGCTTACGCCATCTTCGCTCTCCGGCTCCGGGCTGCGCCGCCGCCTCTGTCGCCATGAACATCTTCCGCCTCACCGGGGACTTGTCCCACTTGGCGGCCATCATCATCCTGCTGCTTAAGATCTGGAAGAGCCGCTCCTGCGCGGGTGCGTGTGGGAGGGTGGGGCGGTGGGGCCGACTGGCCGGCCGGGCAGTGCGGGCCGCGGTGCCTGAGGGGAGCCGCGCTGGGGGCTGGGCCCGATGTCCGCCTTCGCGCCGCGGCGGGGGGGCTGCCATCGCCTCTGCTGCCCTTCGGGAGCCGCTCCCTGAGGAGAGCTCGGCCCAGCCGGGAGGGGATCTCGCCTGCCCGGCGGGCGGCGATGGCGAGGCGGGGAGCGGGGGTTGTCTCCCCCCCCGCCCGGGGCGACAGGGCAGGATTCACCCCGGGCAGGGGGAAAGGGATGATGGATCCCTGCGGCGCAGCGCCTCGTCCTGACCGATCCCCTCCGAACCAGGGTGTGGGGAGCGGGGAGGAAGGGAGGGGAAGCCGCATCCCGCCCACCGGGGTGGGGGGCATTCGTGGGCGCTGCCGTTCCGTTAAAGCTTTAGTGGTTGCCATTATTTGTAGTTTTAATCCCCGAACACCGGCGCTTGGCCGTCCCCAGGAGGGTCTCTCCCGCCTTATGCAACCGCCCAGCGGCGGGCGAATGAATGGAGCGGGGCGGGAGGGGTGCCCCCGGCGGGGCGGGCGGTCTCCGGCCCCCGCCGCTGCCGGGAGCGAGCCGGCGCTGGTTCTCCCGCCCTCTCGGGCGGCGCAGCTCGCCCCGCCGCCCGCTTGCTCGCTCGGCGGCCCCGGTGCCGCTCCGGGGCGGGCGCGCCGGCTTTGGCGCAGCGGCGGCTGGCACCCCACAGCCCCCGGGTCCCGCGCTCCGGTCGTTCCCGTGAGGATCGAACTGGTCGGTGCCGTTTGCGAGCCTGCAGAGTGATCCGTGTTCTGCGCGGCCAGCGGCAGTGGGGGGGCTGTCGAGGAGTGGGGCCGCCCGAGCCGAGAGGCACTCTGTCGCGATAGGGCCCGCTCTGACGTGGCAGCGGGGGGGTTGGGCTCCCCCGGCGGAGCAGCGCCCGCGCTTCCCCCCGTGTTCTGTTGGTGCCTGCTCGCCTTCTCTGTGATGCGGTGCGCTGCTTCGCTTCCAACCTGCGGTGTGGTGGCTGGGGGGAATTGCAAGCAGTTCTTCTAACTGTAGCACAGATGATTTCTTTCCAAATTTAGGAGTTGCTGTAATTCAAAATGGACATTCTGGTGTCCTGTATATGACATGGATCAGGCCACCGATCCTGGAAGTAGTGCTTTTGCTGTGGACTGGGGTCTGACCGTGAGCTTGACGTTGCCTTCTCTTCATTGTGCTTCTCCTTCATTAAAGAGGAGTGATTATTCTTGAAATCGGTTTGCCATGTGTTGACATGAAATATCGTTCATATATTGAGTTAACACTCTTGAACAGATGTATCCATAAAGTCGTTGTTTAAGAGTGCGAAGAATTAGTTTAATCTGCAACCTGGAAGGACTGAAAATGAGGAAATGGAAGAGATTTGTGCTACAGGTAAGAGGAAGTACAGGTTCTGCATCTCTTCATGTCAAGTCACTTTTTGCTAGTCACTTCATAGGGCAAAAGAAAGAAAAAGGTAATTAATGGCTTTTGTTTTAAACACAAAGTCAAAACTGTTCTTAACTTTGCGAAAGAGCAAATGACTCCATGGTCCAAATGAAGCAGTACTGCAGAATTATTGTATCTGAAGTCATTGGAGCTTGAGCTCCTTCTTAATGAACTTTCCTGGCTCAAGTTCTAGTAGATCAGAAATCCTGTCAGGATCTGGTGGGGCAAGGCCTGACCTTCTCCAACTTTTCTGTAGAGTTAGTTGTCCTCCGCCTAACTCAAGAAATGCAGTCAAGATTACAAGTGAAAACAGAGCTAATGATCAAAAAACTAAGTATCTCTTCTTGTCTGAAGACGGAAAATGAGAAATTCTAGTGCAAGGCTAAAATTCAAATGGGTTGTAGCCAAGAGATTCTTAAGTCACCTTTGGACTTGAGGTTATTTACACAGTAAAAGTGCAGTGTAACCATATCCCATCTTTCTGCTTGAAAAGTGATCTGGTGGTGTTTTATGAAAGTCAGTTGTGATCTAGGATCTCTGTCACTAGGGATTTATTCAGAAGAAAGTAGACTTGTAGCAGTCATTATCTTCAGTGCTGCTTTTTCCAACGCAGAAAAGTGCATGTACCTGTTCTGCATCGGGCCCTCAACTTTTCCCTTCATCAAATTAAGCAGCATCTACACACACAAAAGTATGTGCACAGCCTGTTTCCATAGAAAACATCTGCTTTATTTATTTTCCTGAGCAAAAAAAGAAACAGGGATGTGTTTGTTTGAGACAGAACTGGAAAACACCAAAAAACCCCAGAATTCTTAGGTGTAGATCTAGATCCATGTTACTCCTTTGAGGTCAGTGTCTGAGGCCTAACAAGCTTGTCTAGAATGAGAAGAGCACTTCAAGGGAGCATGGGATTTTATTTTTGGGGCTCTATCCTGTTCCTTGTAGGGCTTTGCTGTTGACAGTTATGGTTTCTACTAGTAAAAACTTAACTATATATTCACATGAAATACATTTGTAAAGTCATACACAACAATAACCCCTAAATAGTGACTAGTAAATGTGGAGCGGTTGCTAAATGCCTCTTATTAGCAGGCTGTCTGTGTTCCTTTACACTGCATATTAGAGCAGTTTATAAATTAAATAAACATAGTATGCCTTATGGGTATTGGTGACTAAGGAAATATGGGCAGAAGAGCTGCTGCTTTAACTGTGCATTCTGAAGCAGCAGAAGCTCGGATAGTACGTGAAGGCTCCTGGCTGGCTGCTGTGATCCATGAAGAGCTGGCAAACCACATGGTGCCGACTCCGCTCCTCTGCTTGCATCTGTCTCTTTCTGAGGCCTTTGTTCCGGAGGAGCGCTGAACCCTGGAAAAGCAGCTGGAAGCAGGGAGACAGCTGTGTACTTCTGCTGCAACATGCTGTTTTCTGAGACACATCGCTCTGTATTTTCTTTCCTAAGATAAAAAATAGGTGAGGCTAGGATAATGTGCGTTATGAAGCAGTTTGTGTTTTCAGTGTTTGACAGCCTTTCCCCCCTCCTCCCCCAATTTAGTCAGTACGTTAAAAAGAGAACAAGGGGAAAGCAAATCAAGTCATGATTTCAGACCTGGCAGAGAAACAATTTTTTGCATGACTGGTTATTTGAGTTTACAAATTTAGAATTTGGAAAAATGTTTGCCACTCCAAATAACAGCTCAAAAATAATTACCAGGAGCTGTGGAGAATGTAGGAGGTAACTCCATTATTGACTTCATGTCATAATTAGGAAATTCAGGAGACTTGAAGAATCTTGTGCTTTCCAACATTGTCACATTAAGACTGTATTTTCTAATCCATTACAAATCAAATTAGATTGTTTGCAATGGGAATTACTGCCTGAAACTTGATTTGCCTTTCTCAGTGTTATTTGTGGAGTGTTAAAGGTGACCTGCAGTTGCAAGGCTGTCAAATTAGATGCTGAATGCTCTAAAAAAAGTGGCATAGACAGTAAATGTGTAATACTTTTGCTAGGTAGTGTAGCTGCTTAATGATTTTGTTTATGTGTCTACGATGGACCAAGTTATATGCTATGTTGAAGACTTTAGTACTTTGCCATAGGCTGCTGTGAATTTATCTGTATTTTCTCAAAAAGTGCTGCTTTAGGTAGGTTTGTAATTTCTCTCTTTGAAGGAAAATTTTGCCTTTCTCAGATGAAAAATTTGTGTTTAGACTTAGGTTAGTTTATTTTTTTAATTGAAACAGGATTCTATTAGTAGAACCAAAGAAGTTGTGGTTCTGTGGCTGATGTCAACTTTGTACTGAACAAAACTCTTTATTAAATGCTTCAAAAACTCTGCAAAGTTCCCATAGCTAAGTATGGACTGGCTTTCCTTAGAGGAGCTTCCGTTTGTAGATTTTATGGCTGTCATCTGCAGTTCATAGTCGGTATTGTGTGTACTCCACAGAGAGGCTGACCAAACCCCTCTGCTGCTGCCTGACGCTCTTCACCCGACTCACAATAGCAAAATGAGGTTGATGAGAAAGTACTGCAGTTTCTGCTCTCTGTCTTCCCTGGCTGGGGAAATGCTACTGCTAGAGTGTATAAGTGGAAGGAGTTTTACCATAGGTAAGGATGAAACAAAAATGAGAGGTTTTGACTCTTCAAAATTTGAGCCCAGAGCTTGGGAAGAAGAAATAAAAATGTGTTTGTTTAGCTCAAGAAATGTTTGTGGGAGGAAAAGGAAAGGGAGAAGGATGAGAATAATGCAGTGTATTCTCAGTATATTGCAGTTACCAACCACGAGCTGAGGTCAGTGCTGTAGCAGGTATATTGATGTATTCCTGAAAGTGTTGATCAAATTCAGAGTGTTTTCTGTTTCCCCCCCCTGTTTTTTTTTTCTAGTAGTGTAGATCCTGCTTTCTCCCAGTTTGCTGGCCACTCCATAGGCATTTGGTTTAAAGTTTGTACTTTGCCTAGTCTAGCCAACTTAACTTGAAAATTAATTTAAATTTGGCATTAGGATATATTTCAGGAGCATTTGACAATCCCGAACCTTCAAAATTCAATGTAAATACTGAAAGCCTTAATAAAAACTACAGCTTTGGGGTTAGGGGCGGAGGTGAAGTTGGCAATGGCTTAGAGGAATTTTTTTAAGTGTATTACTTGTATTTATGTGACAATACATCCAGGTGCATTAATGATTGCTAATGGCTATAAATTTGTATCTTACATGCTTTTTTTGCGGTTTGCAGTTATTTACCAAAAGAAAATATCATGCTGAATAATTCCCGAGGCCACTGTTCTTGCTGGGGGGTTTGATCAGCCGGAGAGCAGAGCTCCCTCGGGAGTTGTAGTGTCAACGCGCCTTGGATGCAACAGAGATGATTCGACTGTCTTGGCAATGTAGTTCTAGTTCAAGAAATGTCAAATATTTTTATTCTAAACTTTGGGAAGTGGTTTGTTGTGGGTGAGGGGATTGCTTGTTTGGGGGTTTTTCATTTTGTCTTTGTTTTTTATACTTACAGCTTTTGTATGGTTTTACTATCTGTGTAACTAGGTTTTGAGGCATTTGCTGTTTCCTGTGCTACAGTTGCTTATGGGCAGTTGGGTTGTTCTGCAGGCTCACCTGGGAGACATTTCACATATGCAAGTTGCAAACAAAACCCCTTTTTGTTACTGTTTCAGCCATTCCTGTACTTGATGTATAAAGTCCCTTCATCTGGGACGCTTATTCAGTGTTCTTTAAGGCATAGCAGATCACAGCAGATAGCCTTTCTTCTAATTGCTTTATGGCACTGTTAATACAAGCCTTTCTTGGAAATACCTCTGTATAAAGGGATGAGAATTTTCAGCCATGCATCATAACCCTGTCCTAGAGAATATGTTTCTCTCTTGTTTCTCTCTTGTTTTTTGAACAATATTTGCATGCTTAGCTGAACAGATTCAAGTATTTTCACCCTGGATGCCAGTAAACAAGAATAATTGGAGGAACAAGATAGAGGCACAGGCTAGGTTGTTTTGTTCTCCTGCTGTGATACACCGCCACGTCAGTATTATGGAGTGCTTCACCTCACTTTTCAGAAGCTTTTAGGGACTGATTGTGGAAAGCTTTTATGCTTCTGACTCTGCTTTAGTGGTTGAAGTTAAGTACAAACAAATGTTTTAATGTTGGAGCTTTGTCCTAGAATCTAAAGTTACTTTGAAGATGTAGATGTCTGTCATTTTAGCTCACTTCTCTCTTTTTTAATTTTGTTGTAGTACATAGGAACATCTGGTTTTGATTGATTGATATTTTTTTTCCCACCATGTTGTCCGGTTTCTGAATTGGACTGCCTTATGTTGTGAAAATGATTCATTCCTTTAAAATCATGTTATTGGTGCTAGTGTACTTTCTGATTATCACTGAATCCGTAGTATCTATTGCTAGTATCTATCTATCTATCCTTGTACCTTTCTACCAATTCACCATCTAAAGAATGTACTGAGGCATGTGACAGCACTCTTGAGAATTGAGAGCTAGCGCAGCCTTGCTGCATAGTGCCAAGTGATAATACAGGACAGATAGTGCAATCTACAAAATATCACCTGCAAGATTTCTACTGTGAGTAGCTTCTGCATCTTGCGTAGTGCAAACACCTTTTCCAGTACAACGGTGTACAGGTAACTTACACCCATGCCACTGACATAAATGAACTTACAGTTCTGTTTGTACAGTTCAGTTCTGGAAGCCTGAATTTTGTCCTAATTTTGTAATCAACTTGCTTTCTTATCCTTGGCATCAGGTGTTTTAAAGCACATCATCACTTTTGAATAATTAATTATTTCCTTTATCGCTTCAGGTATTTCTGGGAAAAGCCAGCTTCTGTTTGCACTGGTCTTCACTACCCGTTATCTGGACCTCTTCACTTCATTCATTTCATTGTATAACACATCTATGAAGGTAGAGTATACTGCAGAGTTAGAAAAGCTAGTAATGTTGCATGCCGAGTGCATAATTTCATCAATAAAAGCCTTTTTAAGTGGCAGGCTGTATAGTTATTACAGAGTAAGTTCTAGATGGGCTTTGGATAAGGAATGTGAAAAATGAACTCAAAACCCTACTTTTTTCTGTACTCCACATGCAATTTTTAAAAACTGTTTGTATGGGGACGGTAACATTTAGAACAAATGCCATTTTGGTTACTGAAAATAAAAGCTTTTGGAAAGATGGTTTAAATGAATTGTATTTCTCAATTGAGACATTAGAGCTTAAGTAAATGTCTCTTTATCCACTACAAGGTAAATGAGTATTCAAAATGCATTGCCAGAATTGTAGCTAGTGTCTGGTCAGAGGCAGATCAAAAACTGTCAGAAGTATGCTTTTAGGAATGTATTTTCCATCAGATTGTACACTGTTCACTTACCCACGGAAGGTTAGTGAGCCCAAATCTGGTTTTGCTACTTCTTAATTTATTCCTGCAATTTCTGATGCTGAGTACAAGAGAATAAAGCAGTAGATTGGGAGAGCGCATCAGAGCAGACACCTTTTTAAGCCACTTCCTTTATTCCTGGATTTTCTTGATGCTCTCCAACTTTAGTTCAGAAGAACTGTGCCAAGAGGAAAGACTAGATAGGCAATAATGCAAAACATACTCAAAATTTAGGGGACTAATACTGTAAAATAAAATTTTAGATCTTAAACCCACTCATGCTGTTGTCTTCTAACAAGTCAAACGTGTAAGCTTAAATTTTAATATTAACAGTTCAGATGAAGAGCTGTGGATTAAGTAAAATATCAAACACAAGCTTTTTTCCTACGTAATTTCTGAGTGCACTGAAAGTGCAGCTAGTTTTTTTGCAGTTTATTTATTGGTTGTGATTCAAGATCATAACCATGTCTTTGTTCTGCAGCTACCCAGAAAAGGAATGAATGTAAGAAATGACACTTGTGATACTCAACTTCATACAAACCGAGTCTTTCCTGTAATGAAAGAGTAGGTCTCTGTTCAAATCCAGTATTAACCTGCAAAAATAGAAGACTGTTACAGTTTCAAAGGTTACTGCTTAGAGAGACTGCTAGATGTAATTGGCATTGCAGCCCATTGTAAGGCCAAGGCAAAGTTCCTTGGGTGTCCCGTCACAGCTTCTAATTTCTGTAGAGCTAGGATTTTCTTCAGTATTTTTAGAGGAATATTAATTAAACTATTGGTGCTGTATTTGTCTGGCAGTGGTCATTGCGTATTTAGGAAAAATAGTTTCTTCTGTGTTCTAGAAACATACACAAAATACACAAATTGTCACTATCTGCATTTCTTACTGACCTGCAGGTGAATTTTTGTGATTTACAGCATTCTGTGTCTTACAGTTTCTTTTTTGTGATATCTGTATCTGAGGATTGGATGCAATTCTGGTGGTGCACTCTGCAGTCATTTTTCTACCATTCTTTTATTTTGGTATCTTTAAAAATTAAAACTTTTTGAGTGTCCCAAAACATACAATAATTCTCCTGAAGAAATCTTTAATAAGGAGTTGGTGTTCATTCACACTTTCTTAGTGTCTTCTATGATCATACCAATTACAATTAATTTACACCTGTAGTAGGGATTCCCTGTATCTGATATCCTGTCCTGTGGTCCTTCATCTCCAGTCGACTGGGTGCTACTGCAGTGAAGTCTTTGAATTCTGAGCTCCATAGTATAGTACTTGTAGCTTTTTTTAATCAATGAGCAGTGCTTTTAGTGATAAGTAGCATCTGCAAACAATGGATTTTTACATCTTTTTAGTTGTAAACAACCTATATTTAATGTGCTAAATGGTTTGGAATATTTAATCTTTGTGATGAAACTGAGGCAGAAGCTAAACTATATGTCTAGTCCACTGTTCTATGTTGTCTCCAGGACAATGTGAGCTCTGTCATGATGGCAGATTGACCTTTAGAAAGTCATGTATTTTCTCCCATTCTGTTTTCTCATCTGTAAAATAAAGCTATTTGCCTACTCCACAGGGAATAGCTATGAAGTCTACTGTACCATAATAATTAAAAACGGTAACATTAGACATCAACTGAAATTGAAACCGAGTTCTGGTTCAGTGCTGCTAGCAGTTTGTTAGTTTTATGGCCGTTGGCTAGTCGAGAACACTGGCCAATTGCCACTCTTCAGATTTCAGAGATGTCTACAGGTCTAAATCAACTGATTTGTGATATGTTACGTTGCTGAGTTTGAATGGGGCTTATTGAGTAAGTTCTTAATTGCCACTTGAGCAACACCACTCTCAGGCTTTTTGAATGTAAAAAGGGCCTTTTCCATCATATATGCATATGCACATTTACAGCATAAATGTTTTGGGCCAGTGGTTCACCTGCAGCAGCAGAAGGGGTGTTCCTTCGTGCTGCCTGCTCAGGACAGGGTCTATGAGGAGAATTTAGGCAGTCACTGCAACTACAGGCAAGGTGATGCTTTTAAAGCAACAAAACCAGTAGAGTCCCAAGTCACTCGTTTTGAATTACTACTCTGCAGAGAAAAGTTAAATTCCACCACATAGTCTTGGAATTGCAACGGCAATTATGCAAACAACCAAAATAATAGACAGCACTTCTTCAGTGCCTGGGAATATCATTGTTCAGCGAGTTTGATCTAATCCTGCAACCTTTGTGGGTTCTGGTTTTTTTTGTTGTTTCTTTCTTGCTCTTAGCTTATCTACATTGCTTGCTCGTATGCCACCGTGTATCTGATCTACATGAAATTTAAGGCCACCTATGATGGAAACCATGATACATTCAGAGTGGAGTTTCTGATAGTTCCTGTTGGTGGACTCTCGTTTCTTGTCAACCATGACTTCTCTCCTCTGGAGGTGAGTTGAGGGTGGGCTGGAGCTTGCAGTTTTTTCTCTAAAATTGTTTAGAACATGAAGATGGGCGTTTTTAGGCTGATGGAGGAATGCTTGAAAGATGCCTACGTCTGGTAGGTTCAGGCTAATCCTGTTTTCTTATTGCATCTTTACATTGTAGATTTCTATGAAAACTTAAGGCACTTCAGGAGATTAGCATTATCAACACTGATTATTTTATTAAGCAGAACACTTACCTTTTTTTTCCCAAGTATACTCTGATGGCTATATTAGTTCAAAAATATCCTTCCTCTTGTTATGTTTGTTAAAGAAATGCCCCAGAATGCAGTTTGTGAATAGTTGGTGCCACCTGATGAAAACAAAAGGAATTCTAATACTACTTATATTTTGTTGAATTGCAAATGGCCTAGAATATTAGGAGGAAGTGCATTATATTTGAGATGCAGTTATGTCTTTTCCTACAATAAAAAATATATTAAAAATTTAATTATACAGAGTTCAAACAGGTAACTTTTTCCGATGAAGTAGCAAATAACTGTACATGCTTAAGTGGATTAAGCTGCATTTTTATATTTATTTGCATTAAGTTATTTTATTAGAGAATAAAGGAATTTTAATTGCAACACTTTGAGACATTACTTTAAATTTTGTTCTGTATTAACTCATTCTTAGATTAAAAAAGTTGGAAGAGCTTTTTTGGAGGAAAAAGCACTTCCATCTTCCCTGCAGCTTTTCACAGCATCAGCTTTGTAAACGGTATTTTATGGTACTGTGAAGCCTGAATTGGTAAATGCACGTAAGTTTCCTAACAAATAGACCCGTGCCTTCAAGCTCCCTAGAGCTGGTTTGGGTTGTCTGCCAGGAGAGTTGTTCCCTTATACCATCCCGTGGTTGATCACGAAGCTTTCACTTAGCTTTTTGTGTACCAAGGGTAGTTTGCCAAAATACCGTATGTATTCATAACATTGTTATGAATATGAGAATATGAAAATTTCACAATATGAGAGTGAAAAGCGAAGCCAATTCAAATACCTGCTTTCTTCTGTTATCAGTAAGACAGTTGAATATACCTGTGGATTGTTGTTGTTTTTTCCTTTCAGATACTGTGGACCTTCTCTATCTATCTTGAATCGGTTGCTATTCTCCCTCAACTTTTTATGATCAGCAAAACTGGGGAAGCAGAGACCATCACTACTCACTATCTTTTCTTCTTGGGTCTGTACCGTGCCTTGTACTTAGTCAACTGGATTTGGCGCTACTATTTTGAGGGGTTTTTTGACCTCATAGCTGTTGTTGCTGGTGTGGTCCAGACCGTTCTTTACTGTGACTTCTTCTATTTGTATGTTACAAAAGGTAAGTAGTGCAATAACTTCCAGCTTCAGGTTGTGGAATGTAGCAATTGGCATGTTCATGGGGATCTGCTATATCGACATTACTAGGTTGTTAATTCTGCATGCAAATTATCACTGAAATCTCCTTGACAGATCTATCAAGTAGTCTTTCTTCTAGTGTGGGATATTTCTGAGGATTGTTTTGATTATGTGTAGAATATAAATGTATAAATTGTCTGATGAACTTAATTGATAAATTTAAAGTATGGCTAAATACACGTTGTTGTTGTCTTCCATAGCTAAGCATGATCCTCATGCTTCTCCTGACAACATAGAGGTTTGTGCAAATTCCACACTTACAGACATCTTTCTTGGTGTTTTAAGTACCGTAAGAGTCCAAAGGATTTTGGATGTTTCTGGTTTTGCTAAGCCTCAAAGCAGCTATTTCTGCACAGTGTGTTAGTAGTTCTGCCCTTGTTCACATTCCAGCTTCTATCATATAACTACAAAGCTATAGGGGGCTGTGTTATTGCAGTATTAGCTCTTAAGAAACCACAGTCACGGGCTGGTATGTCCTGAGGATGGAATGTGAGAATTGCAGAGTGCCACAAGAGGGCAGGATTTGCGTAGTTGTTGATTCATCGTAGTTTTACTGGTAGGTATTGGAGAGCGAGGCGGGCTTGGGACGACTGCCTGCAGTGCTACCCACTGACTCTCTGGGATGACATTTGGTCCCTTTTGAAGTTTTAACAGTGTGTGCTTCTCCTAGGTCACATCTTTGCTCTGCTAACTGTTCCTTTCCTGATTTTCATTACAGTGCTCAAGGGAAAGAAGCTCAGTTTGCCAGCGTAAGTGCCAAAAAAACCCATCGCCAGCATCTGTCCTTTGGGATGCTTGGACAGAACAATCCTTATCACAAGCAAAGGCGAAGATGCTTGAGACAGAAAGTCAGAAACAGCTCTATAGTGCAGGTAGTCATCAGCGGCTCTGTAAGAACGGAGGAAAAACAACCAGCAGATTTCTGTTTGATGCATCTTGCCTTTATCTTTTTTATTACTATGTATAAAGATTTTTTACATAAAGAAACTTATACTGTATTGATAAATTCAGTGTATGGTTTCAATTGGAATAGTTCCAAAAGTGAGATTTTTGTGAGATTGTTTATGACCAGGAACAAGTGCAAACTTCTTTTTTTTTTTTTTAATTTTCAATAATTTCTTTGAAATGACTGATTTTATTTTTTTCTTTTTTTTTGTTTCTTCCAGTGCACAGATTTGTGCATCCTTGATGGATGGTAGTCATCTGTTCTTTCCCTTTGATTCAATTTTCATTCCACTGTATTTATTTTTTTCTAAAAGGTGAATATACATCAACTCTAAATCTGAAACCCAGGGGTGTTTGGGGTAAGGTGCTGGTGCCTGCTCATTGTGCCATCTGCTGACCTGGAGCTGCTGCCAGAAGGGGAGCAGCCACTGCCGCCTGGGGCTGTTCCCCTTCTGGGGCTGGGGTCCGGGGTCAGGGACTGGCCCTGCCCTCCCCAGGCTGTCACCCTACTGTGAGGCGAGGGGGGCACTGGCCAGGGAGTGGTGATGGTGACCCCCGTGGGGCCATGCTGGGGGCATGGGGGGCTCACACCATGGCTGCAGCAACCTGTAGGTGGTCATTTTAAACAATAACTACATTTTTCTTTTAATTAATGCTTTATAAGCAACTTCCATGTTCACCTTCAAGTGGTTTTTGATGTCACTTTTGGACAATTGATTTTTTTTTTTATAAACTTTTCAAAATCAGCAGCACCAGTTACCATTCTTTATCCTTTAAATGATTCCCTTTTTTTACTGAGCTGTTGCATGATTTATCCTGTGTTACCATCCTCAATAAACACTTTATGAAATGGTGAAAATATTGAGTGTTTTATTCCCGAATTCCCGGAGAGTGCACCCACCGGCTGCAGCGCGAGAACTCGGTGCACTGGCCCTTTAATGGGCCTACCCGCGGCTGGGCTCCCTGCGGCCGCCGCGCCTACGCCTGCGTAAAAGGCTCTGTCGCGGCGGGAAGGCCCAAGGTACTGCGTCATGACGTGCGCTCCCGTGACGTGCGGCCTGCCGCCGGGGGCGGTGCGGCCTGCGGCAGCGGAACGGCGGCGGCCGCTGTCGAGGGACCGGGCCCGGCGCCTCTGAGGGAGCGGCGGCGCGGCCCGCAGGATGCCGGGGCTGGTGGTGTTCGGCAGGCGCTGGGCCATCGGCAGCGACGATTTCGTCCTCCCGGGGGCCTTCGAGCTCCTGGTCCGGCTGGTGTGGTGAGGCGGCGCGCCGGGCCGTTACTCCGCGCCCGCGGGGACGGGGTTCAGTGTGGAGCGGGCCCGGTCGCTGGGTCCGCTGCGGTGCAGGTGGCAGGCGCTGCCATGGCGGGAGCGGGGCGGTGGGCCGGTCGGGGGGTAGTGCTGCTGAGGATCCGTTACTATGGCGCGAACGTGGGGACCTCTCTGCAGGACGAGCGGGGCTGCGGCGGTCACCGCCGAGCGCTAGTGTGGGCATTTCTCTGTGACATCCCCCTGCAGCAGGCTCCCTTCTGTCAGCCCGTGTGCGGTGCTGCCCGCGCGGCGAGGACCCTTCGTCGGGAGATGAGCTTTTCTTTTCCGGCTGCAACTTCTGTCCGCTCCCTCTCTCGCAGGTGGATGGGGATCCTGGCGCTTTACACGGTCCATAAGGGGCAGTTCAACTGTCCCGGGGGAGGATTACTGCACAGCTATCTTCTTGTGCTCCTCGTTCTCCTGGCTTCGATAATATGTGCATTATCTGCTCTTGTGTACGTCAGCATGCAAGGTAAATAGATGGTATTTTGTATTTAATGTGAAGTTGTTCTAATTAATATTATTAATTGTAATATATATGGTCTTTAACCTGGAGTTGGCATTAAAAATAACCAAACAAACCAACAATGCAAAATAAAAATCCAGTGCTTTAATGGTATTCAAACTTGAGAACGTGTCTGTCAGCGTTAATTTATTTGCTTTAACAGTATTACCTCTTAGCCAGGAGTCTAAAATAATAAATGGACATAGTGCAGCTAACAGTGATATGTTCATTGCCATCAAAACACCTCCACAACTTCCTTTCCATTCACCATTAATACCTCCCCTCGAATGGAACACTGCTGAACCTTTTTGACAGGAGTTTAGGGGGGGTTTATTCAAAATCAGTTTCTCATCTGAAGTATCATGTTAGCTTTGCCTTGTATAGGCAAATTCAGTCATATCTCGCAAAAGTTTATTAGCCGCAGTGGGTTTTTTGCAAAAAAACCAAACACATAGGAACTTGATCCGTATAAATGTCATAGTTAAACTGATGCATTAAGTATTGTTAAATAGAATAGGACTTACAGTTTGAAGGGAAACAGAAGGCTAAACAGAAGTAAGGACCCCAGTGCAACTTCTAGTCATTTGTAGAAATGTTTCATTTGGGGTTAAAAAAGGCTAGGAAAGCTTTTTTCCTGGTGGGACATCTCATTATCAAAGTAGTTCTAGAAAGATTAATTGGAAATACATGTGTGATCTCTGAGTAATAGATGAGATCCTACAATTTGTAATATATTGGTTCTCTTGACACTGTGTAAATAGAAAAGTAATTAAATTACTTAAATGGAAAGAAGCATAAAGAGTGTATGAAGAGAAAGTATCAATGTGGATGATAACCCTGGCCTTGAATCCAACCACTGTTTATTCTACAGTTTCCAGAGGAGGCAAAGGAAGATTAGCCAAATTATGCTGTTTATATCAAAGTTGAGGAGGTGAGAGTTATAACTGTAAATAGCAGAGAGAAAAGAGCCTTGTTGGGTATAAAAGTGCAGATACAAGGCCATTATAACTGAGAAATGGAAGGATTTTGAGGCTGAATTTCCAAGGAAATGCATGATGAGAGGTCTTGGACTGTGTGGGTTTGGAGCAGTGGTTCTCCTACTGCACTGATGAGGGTGTTAGTGAAGCGAGTGCGAACCCTCCTGGAGAGCTCAGGCACAGGGTTGTGGTGCTGGGAAAGGGAAGCAATACTTCTCAGGAACCGCAGTTCCATCTGGTTGTGTCTGTGAGAGCTGCTGTGCAGGCTGCAACCCGGCACTGGGAATAAGCGACCTCTGAACCCAGGGCTTTTTAAACAGCTTTGTCACTGGGTGTGAACCACAGCTTTACAATTGCAAAATTGTTTCCAATTGTTTTTGTTCTGTGGTGTTTAAAGCCTTTACAAATTATCTGGCCCACAACCTCATTACCCTGCAATCAACAAACTGGCTTAAGGACCTGAGCTGGCCAAATATTGCTCCCCTGTTTTATTGCCTCAGAGTGCTAAAAGTAAGAGGTCATTAATAAGCTAATGATACTAAAAATAGTCTGAGAAGTATTTGTCCTGTTAAGGCCCCTATCTTTGTTCTAAAAATGTGAATGAATTTATTATTTATTGTTTCGGTACGCAGAACTTCAACGTAGCCCAGCAAAGTAGCTTCTAAAAGGGAAATATTCAGCCAACTAAAAGCTATGTATTCTATACATAGAATAACAACAAGCACAGGCACCACAAGTCAGGAGGAGCTGTAGGGGAGCCAGTGCTCTGGCATGGTGCTTTGGCTTATGCTGGGTGGGTTCAGCTCCCCGAGTGCACTGCCAGCTGGCTCTGACTGGAGAGGGGCACAGGGTATTAGTAGAGTAGATTCTGAGCATCACAGCTTGAAAACCGTTGGGGTTTTTCTTTTCTCAGCTTCAGTGACAGCTTTCCATTAGCCTGAAAACACTTTACAGTTTCAGTTAAGTTTCTTACTTTCTGTAGAGCTCAGAAAGTTCATGTATCTGGGTCAGATTTTATGTGCTTAAGATGTATTCATAACCAGTTCTTGTTTTAAATCTGCCCTGTAATTTCAGGAACGATTTCTAATCCAGGCCCAAGAAAATCACTTCCCAAGCTACTTTACACTCGGCTGCTTCTCTATTTGCCTGAATTCATCTGGGCTGTGGTAGGAGCTGTATGGGTGTCAGACAGCAGTGTGCGCTGTGAGAAGACTGTGATAAATGTCATCATCGGGACAGTTATTGCAAGGTAAAGGTGCCTCCCCCCACATCATAGCTTGATAGCTTACTGGGAGATGGGAAATTTTGTTTACATGTTTTTTGTATGTGTTTATTGAAGACTTTTCCAGCAGTTGGAGACTTCGATATTTCTTATAAATTATTCTGGTTTCTAACAGAAGAATTTTCATTATGAACATAGAATTTCTAAATCTTGACAGAATGTGTTTGTATCTTTCCCTAAAAAAGCTTGAGCTCCTTGCCTTGAGAAAGCACATGCTAGAGTGAAGGAAAGGATGTGAAGATCAGAAAGAAGGATAGATGGTAATGTAGAAAATTGGATAAATGTGGAGAGGGTAGTAACTATATCACTTGAGTGGTAGTGAAAAATGGAGCCTTCGCACCTCTGGGTTGACATTTCTGAAGCACAGGGCTGCAATGCTGAGTCTGTGCCCCCTGTGAAATGAGCTGACAGCCCTGTTCTTGTGCCCAGGGGTCTGAAAGTACCTTAAGACAGTAACAGATGGTGTTCATACAGTATTTCATACCTTTGTTTTCTGTCAAGGTCTGTGGTTGTGTTTTCTTGTATGCTTGTCAGAAGCATACAACAAGCATTTGTTTTCATGGTCCTTTTATCCCACTTCCGTCTGTTTTGCAGCTGGGTTATCATCATCTTTACCATCATTGGAGTTATAATTGTCTTTGATCCACTTGGGGGCAAAAAGACGTTTTACCTCACTGATAGTGTCAGTCGGAACCTGGAAAGCAGTCAGTCGGGGCAGTTGCTGTATAATGTGAAGAACACTGCCACCAGAGTCTGGGAAAAAAGAATCCGGTTGCTCTGTTGTTGTATTGTGCAAGATGACGACCATCGAGTGGCTTTCACAAGCATCGCAGAGCTTTTCCGCAACTACTTTTCAGTAAGATGGAAAGCTTTTTCTGTGTTCTGTTCTGACTAACTCTGAATGTGCAGATGTTGCAACACACATGTATCTTTGTTCAGCCAGAGCTCCCTGGTACCCTGTGCCTGGAAACCAGGTTTTGAATATGCCAATTTCATAGTTAAAGGTGATTCTCATACAAGGTCTACAACTGATTTTTCTCTCCCTTTATCAAAAGTTTCTCTCCTTTCACAAGTTGAAGGGTGTGAGAATTCTTTCTCCTTAAGTATGTAGTCAGGAGAACATGGGTGGGTTTCTATTCCTCAATATGTGAGGATCCAGGCATTTTTCCTGCTGCTGATGAGTAAGGAGTCATACCCAGAGCAAAGAGTCTGACTGCTTTCTGACTGTAACAGCTGAGTCCCACAGTATGTTCAGTAGTTCTTCTGTCCTGAGCCACTTTGTGAACATGAAACCAGGCCAGAGTGTGCACAGGTGGGGAAGCTGGTTTTTGGAAACAAAGGGCATCTGCCAAATTGTAGTCTGCATAGGGTTGATGTAGCTCAAATGTATGTCACCTGTTCCTTGGGCAGTTGAAGTTCAGTGTTGACTCTGGAATCTGTTCGTGATTTCAAAACTAGTAGTTGTTGATGAAGCAGCCTTTGGGCTTGCTGATGTGTAGCTGCTGCCTGTGCAGTGGTTTGTAGGGCAAAGGGTGTCAGTCATGGGGAGAGAAGACTGCCCCAGAGAGCTGAATAAACACCCTCCAGCCTTCTCCTCTGTAAAATCCTTCTTAGTTGTAAAGGACTTTTCACATCATGGTGTAGAGCAGTGACCAGTAACGTCTGGATCATTATTTGCGATGGCTGACGGTACTGTATGGCTGGTGCTCTGTTGGGTCTTCTGTCAAGGGATGAAATTGATGTGTAGAATTGTCATTGGTCTTCTTGAAGAAAACACTTTCTATGTCCAGAAGGGGAGGGAGGTTAGATGCTGCTGTGACCTGTTTCTGCAACACGCGTTGTCTCTGAGTGAAATGTATTCATATAAACTGAAAAAATACAATTCTGCGTGCATTGTCATATGTGATAATTTTGCCACGTTGAGATGCGGGATGGTTTAAGTGCTCTTTCATTTCTTTGTGCAGGACACTGATCTGGTGCCAAGTGACATAGCAGCTGGTTTGACTCTGCTCCATCAGGAGCAAGATAAAATGGAAAGCTGCCCGAAAGAGCCTGAAGAAGTCCTGTGTCATTCTCCATCATCTCCTGTGGTAAGATGGAATTGTTGCAGCCTCTGATGCAATCACTCTAGGAGGTGGTGCCAGATCAAATTGAAATGCAGTTCTTTGTACAAGGCTGTTTTGTTGTTTGTTTTTTTTTTTACAAAATTAAACACTATTATCAAAATTTACAATAGTTTAAATTATTAATAAATGCAGTGAAAACGTCTTGATGAGTTTTCAGTCAAAACATTTGTCTGCTTTTGCATAAGTAGAACATACATGAATGAGGAATTAGGTGCAAAAAGGAACTATTTAGGACATTTGAACATTGTTGAAGAGCTGTAAAAGAAAGAAAACAGAGAGAAAATTAATATTTAGTACGTTTGCATGGAACTGAAAAGCTAGTATTGTGGTCTGTTTATGTCTGCTATATAAGATATATATAAGATATATAAGATAAGAAGCAAAAAATAGTGTACTTTAATTGCTTGCAGAAGACGGGTTACAGTTTGCTAATTGATTTTTGCTAGTATTCTATGGTAAAATGCCTTTGTAAATTATTTTACCTTCTTTTGGTCTGTGTTTCGTAGAAGTATATAAATGCATTCAACCAATGCATTTCTATCAGCTTCCTTTTTGGTCCAACCAATATGATGGGGTCAGGCTTTAAGAATTTTTACCAGAGAGATCTGCTGCAGACTCTGCAGCCGATCCTTTGGCATCCTTAAGTAATGTATTTGGAGTGAATGTTGCTTTGGGTATGAAGCTAATCAGTGTACAAGTATCTGGAATATGAGTGGCTATCTTTAGGTCCTCTTAGACCTCAAGGCTTTCCTTTTGGATAGTGCGTATTTCATCGTGCTTTGATTTTCACTAGTCTGTGTTCAGGTTTTATTCTGGGGCTGCCTAACACATCTTTCTTCCTCTCTCCCTTCCTTTTCTTTCCCTGTGTCCTTTCAGACAGATGATTTGGATGTTGAACTGGAGAACGCTGCTCACTACATGCTCTTTGCTGCAGCTGCTTATGGCTGGCCCTACTACATCTACACCAACCCATTTACCGCTCTCTGTAAGCTCAATGGTGACTGGTAGGTTTGATCAAGAGCTTAAAAACACGTAACTTCCTTTTGTTACTCCAGTGTCTTTTCACCCTCAGAAACAGATTAGCTTTTTTTTCTTAAGACATGTTTGTGATTGAGATAAATAAAATTAATTTAGCGAAATCACAAAGGAAGTATTGGAATGAAACCAAACTTGTTTTAAAATTAGGTTTAGAGCTGCCTTTTGGGCATATATGTATGTATAGAAATAAAAGTGTATCAATAGTTTTCCCTATCTTAAAGGAATTAGCAAGAGTTACCTGTCCCTGCAGCCTTCATTTTATTCCCTTTGCCCCCTTTACTCAAAAAGATGTTTACAGTCAGTATGGAAGTGCAGAATTACTGTGTCCACTGTGTAGAATTACTGTATATTTATGTGACCACTGACATTTGTGATTGTAACCATGATTAATTTAATTAGTAACATGAAATATAAATATAACTTACTGTAATATAAATTACTTGGAAAAAAAATATTGCATAACACAATAGATGAAACATGAGGTAAGCCTACTGTGCAGAATTTGGTTTCAATTTCCTTTTTGCTTGTTTGTATTTTCTGTCATTGGCCTATAGTCTTAAGAATTCTTTTCTTGCTGCATTGTTTGCTCTGCTGATAGTCCTGTAGCACTGTTGTCCTGGCCAGTCCTTGAACTGGAAATGCCTGGCATGCTGCTCAGGAATAAACGTGTTTGTGGGCAGAGGTAACATCTTTGTCATACTATTGCAAAGAAAAGAAAGAGCTTTTGATTCCTGGCAGAAATCCTTCTGCAAATGTAACTGAGTTTGATTCCTTAAAAGAAAGCCTAAAAAATTGGAACATGAAAGTTTTTCTCTTCTGTGGTTGTTAGTTGCAGAAATAGACCAACAGATTCTGATATAACTGGCAGTGATCGTCACAACTTTCACTTTGGATCCATCCTGAAAATAACAGGGCTGCAGTACAGAGACTTCATTCACATCAGTTTTCATAACAAGGTAAACAATCTGTGCAAGTATTCAGAAAAAAACGTTAGTGATTAATTCAGTGAAAACCAGGGGTGAAGTTTCTAATTTTGCCTTCAGTATTTATAAAGTGCAAGATGCAAAGCCAAGTGAAAACAGGCCCTGAAACATTCGGTTCTGATTTTTTTTTCTAATCTAAAGGAACAGCCACAAAAAACATATACATAAATTTGTCTCAGTATTGCAGAAAAAGCACTTAGAGTAACTTGGTAAGATAATGGTTCAACTTCTTTCCATAGTACAATAGAGAACTCAATAAGAGAGTTTTCAGAAGGTGAGAACAAATGCTTACTTTTATAAAAAGTTGTTGTCTTTACTGGTTATGTTTTTCCCCTCCAGATCTATGAGATTCCATTTTTCGTTGCTTTGGATCACAAAAAAGAAGCCATTGTTGTTGCAGTGAGAGGAACCTTGTCTTTTGAGGTATCATCCATCTGATATAAATAATTAGCTTTGCAGAAATGTATGAACTCTAGTATCTAGAGGAAATTGTGTTACGCTGGCACATATAAAAGTAACTCACTGACAGGTACGAGTCTTTCAGGCTTGAGTTGTAGCCCTTGGGTGGGCGATGCTCCCTGTGCCAGTGGAGAGAAGGGTGGAGGGTGGTGATCCCTCCTCACCGTGATGTGTGTGTGCGTGCAGCTGGGAAACAGTTGCTGAAATCAGAATTCTCATTGCTCTGTGTATTTGCCTAGGCAGTGGTTGATGGTGGGTTGTTGCTTACACACTGGGAAGGCAGCTGGTTGATGTCCTGTGATGATGTTGAGCAGCAGAGCACAAGGCATGAGGCCCCGCAGAGAGGTGTGATCAGAGCTGTCTTGTTTACAGGACATTCTTACAGACCTGTCAGCAGATTGTGAAGACCTGACACTGGAGGATGTTTTGGAGAATGGCTTTGTCCATAAGGTGTGTGCAGTCTGTGGCTGTTACTAAACCATCTCAGCAGTGAGAAGTGTGTAAACACCTGTGATCCCTTAGTTAAACAGAAGGGTATTCTCCTTGTGAGATGGATTGCACAAATCATTTCAGTGACTTGATTGTTGCATCAAATGCTGCCTCAGGAACTGCAGGGCAGAATTTGTAATCCTCTTGTCAGACTTTATGTCCGTACTAAATATTCCAAAATCTTTTTAACCACTATGTACAAGACCACTTGGTTATAATTAGACCGCTGTCAGGAGCATGTTAAAAGAGAAGACCAGCTTTGCAAAAAGGAAGGTGTTCTATAATGGCAATTTCTTTAAAATATACACATATCACACTTCAGACTAAATAAATCCATCCCTTCTAACTGTAAATGCTGTCTTGTAGGGAATAACTCAAGCTGCAAATTACATCTATCGAAAGCTAATAAATGATGGAATTTTAAACCAGGCTTTCACAATCGCTCCAGTAAGTTACCTTCCAAATAATTTGTTTGTCAGCAAAAAAGCAAAGCTTCTTCTGTGTGAAGGTATTTTGATTTTCTCTTTCTGTCTATAGGAATATAAACTTGTGATAGTTGGTCACAGTTTGGGTGGTGGAACAGCATCTATATTGGCAATCATGCTCAGGAACTCTTTCCCAACATTAAGATGTTATGCCTTTTCTCCTCCAGGAGGACTTCTAAGGTAAATATGAGACTTCTGTTATTTGGTTCTGTATCTATGATGTAAAAATGTTCAGTGTAGTTGAGGTATATGTTAGGTGGTAACTCTGGGCTTGACTGTTAAGAGTTTGCTTATATATTCTCCACTAGAATTAGATTTGATCCATCTCAAGTTACAGTCGAGTTCTTGGTGTGAATATTACAGAATTAAATATATCTAGTGAATTTTGTCAGATAGTATAATCAGAGTTTTGGAATAAAATGCTCCGCTGACTAGTCTAGCTTGGCCTGTATGACCTATACCTACTGTTACAATCAGCATTGAAATTACTCTGTCATCTGTAGCAGGTGGGTCTTAAATCCTTGTGAAGAACTGACTGCAAATACTGCTGCTGCTGCCACATATTTGTGTTTTGATTGAATGATAATGATTGTCATAAAACTCAAGTGTGCCTGTCTCTTTCGTGTATCTAAAGGGTGTCTTTTTTTTTTTCCTTTAAGCAAATCCCTTGCAGATTACACCAAGCACTTCATTGTTTCAGTCATTGTTGGAAAGGACCTTGTTGCGAGGTGAGAGGGAAATATTTTTGAGCTCCTCTCTCAGAGATGAGTTAGATGGCAGAGAATGGGAGGCTTTTATTTATTTTTGTCTATATGTTCAAACAGGTTGAGTATGCCCAACATGGAGGACTTGAAGAGGAGAATAGTGAGAATTGTGGCAAACTGTAACAGACCCAAGGTAAGTGGAATTGTTAGCTGGGTTAAGGCCCAGCTTTAATGATTGGTGTGTGTATTTTGATCTTAATGATGAGAGTTACACCTGTGCTTTGGAACAAAAGTGTTTGTTTTCAGTTCAGCAACACTTGTGTTGGTCTCTTATTCTATAAAGCTGTCTGATTGGAAATGAAGATTCAACAAGACCTGGAAGGTATCTGTGCTCATCATCCAAGACCTGAAATTATTTGTTTGATAGTTTTACTGCTAAAGGAAACTATAAAAAAATTAAAAGATAGGAAAAAAAAACCAAATCAGCTAATAAGATGGAAAGTCAGTGAGATTACTTAGTTTAATAACCATTTAGTATTGGTAAGTAAACAAGTTAGTGGTTTTATTTAAATTTTACCTTCAGAAGTCATTTGGAAAGCAAATATTTCTCTGATAATGGTGCTAATTGCTCACCTCTTATTTTTATTGTTGGAGAGAAACACAGTCCTTCAGCACCACGTATGTCCGGCTTTTAAATCCCTCCAAGGATGGCAACTCCACCACTGCCCTGGGCAGCCTCTGCCAAGGCTTAACAACCTTTTGGGTGGAGACATTGTTCCCAATATCCATCCTAAACCTCCTCTAGCACAACTTCAGGACTTTTGGTCTTGTCCCATCAACTGTTCCTTGGAAGAAGAGGCTGACATCCCTTGGCTACACCCTCCTTTCAGGTTCCACACAGAGTAATTCAACTGGTACAGATTGTAATGTTTCCTGTAGCGTTATCAGTGACTTGGGTTAGGTATCAGTGAAATAGGCATTATTGTGGGGAAAAGTTGTTAAGATTTTATCAGACAAAAAGTATGGGGAGCATGTGCATACAGTCCTTTTTTAATCGTAGTTACAGATAATGTGCGTGCAAGCACTCCACTAGAATGAGTTACTTGAAGAGATGCCAAACCTCAATTTGACTGCTTTTCTTTCTGAATTCAGTACCAGATTTTGCTGCGTGGATGTTGGTACGAAGTCTTTGGAGGAGATCCAGATAACTTCCCCACGGAGCTGGATGGTAGAAGCCAAGATGCCCTCACCCAGCCCCTCCTGGCTGAGGAGAGTTTAATGGTTCATCGCTCACCTTCATACAATGCCCTTGAGGAAGAGTCACAATTAAATTCACCACCTCAGTATCCTCACCTGTATCTTCCTGGAAAGATTATCCATATTGTAGAAGAATCCAGCTCTAGGAGGTAAGTAGGATCATGAATACCACTGTCTTCCTTTCCTAAAATCTACTTAAAGCTGCTTCTCACTTTCAAAGGACGTGTTTCCAGCTCTGCTTCTGAAACAGAAGTCAGAGCATCTGTAACTTGCACAAGACCATCTTACAGAAGGAAAAAAAATCTGTATGTTACAGAAGAGGGGAGAAAAGGGCTGGAGAAGGCCCACTTCTTTTCCTCCCAGTCAGTAGATTAGTATTTTATTTAAGCATCACATCTTTAATGTTTGACAACTTTAATACTGATTTTACAAGTTAGATACTTTAACACCTGTGACCTGGCAGGTTTTCTTAATGGCTGCTCTTCACTTAGTTGAGTTCATTTCTCTTCCCTCATTTACTCCACAGCAGTTAATCATGTGGGTTGTTTTTTTTTTCTTAATTGGACTAGTGCACCAAGCCCTCATCACCTACCATTCTGTCAAATACAATCCTGAATACATCACAGGTGCATCACCGCATCTAGTGTCAGTCTCGGGCTGCTGCCACTGTGACGCAGTGCCTGACCGTGACAACAGGGGTGTGACTGGGCCCTGATGGACCCCCTTAACCCGCGGTCATTCTCGCTGAGCAGGATTAGTTGGTGGCTTCTCTCACTGTGATGGTGCAGGGTCATTTGCTGTAGTTCTGCCTTCGGGGACAGGGAAAGGCAGCGTTTCCAGCTGTTCCTGAAGGTCAGAACTGTCGCTCTCTGGGAGCTGCCCGTCAGCGCTGAGAAGGTTACAGCTCCTCCCTGAACGAGGGCAGAGAGCGCTGGGCTGTTCCAGCCTTGGCTTTGGGCACCAGTTCTGCTGCCTCATCCCTTGTATTTGTGGTGTATTTGTGTTTTTTAGGTTGTGGTCCTCAGATATTAAATATACAGCAAGATGGTCAAATGAAACAGTCTTCAGCAGCATTTTGATAAGTCCCAAGATGATTACAGACCACATGCCAGATGTTGTGCTCAAAGCTCTGAAGAGTTTGTCTCAGGAACAGGGATCGTGTATTTCTTGTCAAACACGGGACTATCACACCAACGTGGTCTAACTGCAGCTGGATAAGGAGGTGGTGGTGGGGGGTTGATGGCTTTTTCAATTGCAGGTTTCAAGTATTCAGGACCCATTCCACTTTCATACCCGAGTGGATTTTAGTACTTTCCTCACACTGCATAAACTAAACAAGGGTCCTGACACCCTTGCCTTGGCAGCGACCTCGTGATGGTGTGCTGGTTAAAGCACAGTCTGCCTTTATGCTGAAGGTTGAGCTTCTACAAAAATGTCAACGTTTGACAAGTTGTAGCTGATTCTGCAGGGCTGGCTCAGGAGCTGCAGTGGCAGCTAAGTAAGTGACCAGCGGGAGCAGATGAGGCCAGCATGGACCTACCAGACCTCACACAGTAAAATCTGTCTCTGCTTCAGTCACTTCACCCCATTGTCTGGGCATCCTGTGAGTGAGCTGTGCTGAGAGGGAGGTGGGTACATGTGGAGGCCCCAGCAGCAGGAGTCTTTGACCAGGCAGTGCTGTGATTTGATTGCACTATTTTTCTTACAGACTGTGGTAGTTTCCAGGGGAAGGAGGATGTTGTGGTTAAATGCTGCTTGGGTATACACGTGCAATAGTCTTTAATCTACCTGTCTTTTGTATTCCTTGATCCACGACTACTTTTATTGATTTTAACCTAAACTAATACTATAACTACTTAATGGGAAAAGGAAAAAATAAATTGTTTATGCCTTAGCATTATGTGAGTCCCCAGCTCCGACCCCTGAGAGCAGTGATCAATTCTGCCAAAAAAGTGTATAACCAGTTGTACTGAATTTTAAAAAGTGGAGTCCAGGGTTCTAGCGTGCAACTATTTTAACATTTTGGGGTTTTTTAAGGCTCAGCAACAGTTCTTATTAAAAAAAAAATGATAGAAATAAGTAAAAGTAGTAACTGTGTGGATGTTCTTGCTGTGATACTTAATATGGAGACAAAATAAAGTGCAGTGTAAACAGCTGCCTCGCTCACCAGACAAAAGCTCTGTTTTCAGCTGTTTGGGTGTTAGATGCCAGGCAGAGGGTCGGTCAGTCAGCCCCACTGGCCCCCTGGGGGTTCCTCCTGGTAGAGGCAGCTGTGGTGGCTACTTGTGGGCCTGTCCTGGGCCTCCCTAAGGCTCCTGGGGCACAGAGGCAGACACAGACTTGTCTGCCCTTCTCTGGAGCCAGGGGAAGGAACCACTGCAAGGCAGGTCCCTGCCTTGCAGAAGGGGAAGACTGACCCAGGAACTCAAACAGCACCACACGTGTGATTCCAGGATTTATTAAGTCATACATGCAAAACATACTGCTAATTGCATTAGCAAAAGATCAATGTAAAAACTTCACAATTATTTTGCAACTTTTATTTTTAAATTTTGCTTTAGTGGTTGAAAGGGTGTAGTTGAACATTGGGTTCCTGCCAGTAAAGGATGTATAGAACTTTAGCACTAATTCACAGACCTCACAGACCCCAGTGACCATGACTCCACCTATGCTGCACATGTACAGGCAGTGACACCGAGAACACACTCTGTATTAGTGACATTACAGCATGGGGGGATGTGGCAGAGAGTGATAGTTGAGAAAATTCATAGAGGTTTAAAATATAAAAATGACTCAAATGTGTAAAGCTGCTTCACATGATTTTTACACCTAGTTAATAGACTAAAAGCCCCACAGAAAGCATATAACTTACTGGGTCAGAAATAACAGGAAAAGGAAGATGATGTGTTTGAACGTTCTACTCTACAAACAGAAAAGAAAAAAAGAGCAAATTTCTACTATCAGAAAGGATTTAAAATACAAGATATATTCTTCAGTAAAAAGAGATTCTACAAGAAAAGCATTTACTACACATCAGTTGTGGGAATGACGGGTTGGGAATTGTACCTAAAGGAATGCCCTACTTGAGATTCCAAGGAATTCACCTGTGAACGGCAACCTCTTCCCCTCCACACCTCCGGAAAATGGTCCCTGGTTCTAACCTGCACTACAGTCAGTTCAGTCTCACAACTCCAGCAGCACAGTGTAGCTCATCCCTACAGTGTCCCAATACTGTCTGGCACTATCATCTGTCCATCACAACACAGTGCTGTCAGAAGGACTAGATACACTTCGTAAGAATAGTTTTATTTATTTTTTAAATCACAGCAGCAAGAACTAGATTGCAACCAAGCCCTTACCAACGATAAAGCATTTTACACTGTGACTCGAGGGTGTCAGTCATTGTCAAAGGTTTAGGTTCTACACACAACACAGCGCAATGACTGTAGGTTGAGAAACATTTAAAAATAAAACACATTAGAGTGCAGTGTTTTGTAATTATACGGTACTGTTACTGTGAAAAACTAGAAAGTGTTTTGCATTTCCTACCAGAAATTAGGGTAATCTTCAAGAAGAATCTTTAAAAAACAGTTTAGTGCTTAGTGTTCATAGCACAACAATGCAACTTAGTTCAGCAGATCATTTGGCAACACTTAATTGAGCAAGAACAGGATTTTAAAAATAAGGCTTTACATAGGTTTGTCTTTTCAGGAGTTTGCTTTTAGAGGAATGCAAAGTAACTTTTATACTTTAAACAAATGAAACCGTGAAATCGGTGATCGGTTCAAGAATTTATGGAAGAGACCTAATTGAGAACAGAGAAACTTGGCATGGAGTGTGAACACTCCATTGTTTTGACAAAGCCTGGGCTGGGGGAGGGAAGCGATTACAGCAAGAGACATTTTCTCTTCCTCTTCTTTACGGGAGGGGGACACAGAACTGCTCGAATTGCTTCGTCAAACACTGTCTTGAGGCCCCGCTGCGTAAGTGCTGAGCATTCCAGGTACTTCACTGCACCTGGGGAGGGAAAAAAAGCCAATCATAAAGCGACTTTCCACAATTCCAGCAGCTTCTAGCCAACTCCACAACAAAAGCTATCTGTTTATTTCAACTAATGTACAACATCTTCCACAAATCAAGTTTAGGTGAAGCCCACAATAAGCCTGTTGCCATCATACCGATCTCCTTTGCCATGGCCAGGCCCTGGGGGTAGGTGATGGGAGTCAGCTTCTTCTCCTTCAGTTTTTCAATAGTGTCCTTATCATCCCGGAGATCCAGCTTGGTCCCCACTAGAATGATGGGGGTGTTGGGGCAGTGGTGCCGCACCTCGGGGTACCACTGAAAGAGAGAACACAGGTTGGGGGGGCGGATTTCCACAATGGAAACAAATGTTACAGCAAAAAGGCTCCCGGTCCTTCTCCAAAGCCATTCCAAGGGTGAAGGGGAATGTGTAAGACCCCGCCAAAGCAGTATTAGAAAAGAACATACAATTGTAAAACATTTCATGAAGCCAACAGGTATTTATTTCCACACAGTTTAAACATTCACCCTCTTAAGGGCTTATTTTCTCCACACACCAGAACAGCCTAGATCTTCTCTCCCAGCTCTCCCCAGCAGTCTGCCCAGGCCACCCAGCTGAGCTGGGCAAGGATGTACTAGAACAGTGGCTGATACAAGAAACCAGTGGTATCAACCCAGTTTTTACATGCCTTTGATTTTTTTAATATTGTTCTTTAAATTGCATTAAAAGAGAAGTTTCTCTTTGTGGTCTTGGCTGAACACTCTTAAAACCACTGTTATCCTACCAATGCATCAAGGAACAATTTATATTTATGGGTTTCACATGCCCTTAACTTCCAAGGCTCCTAAGGTAGGCAAACAGATTTCTGCCTTTTCAAACTACATTTCACACTGCCTGCCAAAAAGAAACTTAATAAATATTTTCTAACCACTGCTGTAAAGTGAACACTTAAAATGATCCTGGCTTGTTCTTACCTTAGCACGGACATTTTCAAAGGAGGCAGGGCTCACAAGGGAAAAGCAGATTAAGAAGACATCCTACAAAGCAAGGTGACAAAGTTAGCCCTGCAGAGCACCCACTGAAATCTCATGAGAAGGCTGGTGTCGCCAGCCCCTGTATCCCGCTCCTCGGCCAGGCCAGCGGCAGCCGTAGGTGACAGAGAGATGTCCCTGTGGGAAACATTCCCAGGCAGACACAGACAGCAGGGGGACCAACCCCGGGGACTGCAGTGCCATCTGCAATCAGCTGTCGCAGCAGCCAGCAAAGACACCAAGACCACTGCATTCAAGCTGGCTTTCCCTAAATGTTATTTCTTCTCCCTCACTGACAGTCAGGTAAAAAACCCAACCCCAAACACTTCAGATCTGACAAACCCAAGGAGGACTCAGACCAGCTTCTGAACCGGGGCTTAGCCCCCCAGGTGATTGATTTATGCCTTGAAGGATATGACTCAGCAGCACAGGATGTTGCAAAGCATTAACCCTCGGCACCGATTTTTAAAATATGAACATACCACTTTTAAGTAGTCTTAAATTGCAACGGCAAAGTGTACAGCATGGAATGAAAGAGTTATACAATTTCTACAATTCTTACTTCCATGCCCAAATCAGCAGAATCCTGTAGAACTGTCACTTCTACTGAGTGCCAGTATTAAAGATTTCAGAATTTCTCTATAACCAAATTAGGACTGAGAAGGGCATTAGACCCTCAAAGCTCCCTCCTTCCCTTTCTAACTAATGAGAAAGCAGAGGCAAAAGGTGGGTGTTTTTAGGGATCTTGCACATCTCACTTTTCAACTGAAAGCACAAGACAACTGTAAGAAAGAGCTGGCAAAACCATTTCGGAGCCCACATTTACACCAGCTGCTGTACAGGGTACACTTAAAAAAACAACAGACTCCACATGTGGCACTGAAGCTGCAAGAATTCAGGATAACCACATCTTCTCTAAAATGAAGACTGATCCTGTAAACCTGAAACTCAATCAGCATCTCTCAAACAAGGCCAACTTTCCCCAACCTACTTCTGCATCCAAACTTATCTACTACCAAATGTGCTAAAGAATCAGGCATTTCAGAGTGTTAGTTGATTGTGCTGCATTTCAAGGCATTTTGTTAGGTCAGCAGCCAACTCTGCACTAAGCGCTCGCAGCCCAGTCCTTCATGCATCACCCCAACAAGTTTCCGTAGCAGCATCCCAGAAGAAAAAAGAAACAACATCAAATAATGTGATACTATGGCCACTACTTCTGATGTCCAATTCCACAGGTTTCTGGTGTCTGAAGATCTGCACATTGGGCAGATTCTCTCCTTTACTAGCTCCAGAGATCAAAAAATTCTGTGTAACCACGAGGAATTATTTGAAGATCTCAGATGTCTTGCACACTACCAGTCTTAGTGAGTAGGAAGAAAAGCTATATATTTGCAAAAGAAATTTACTCTTAGCAATTCACATACATAGATTTAGTAAGAGTTCTCAGATCTAACAATTTGATAGTTCCAAGAGAAATAGTTGTTTAAAAAAATAGGGGCCAATTTATCACTCTCATAAGCAAGACAAGATGACAGAACTTGGAACCGAAGTTTATTTAAAGTTTTACATACGGCAATAGGTTGATCTGTCAGACTGGAAGATATATTCTTACCATTGGTTCCTCCAACCTAATAACAGCAGGAGATAAAGTTACACCTCAAACAGATTTCAGGGAGAATGTTCTCAGTCAGCAACCTGTGCTCACAATATTCACAGGGCAGCTTTTCTTCCTAGAGAGACCCTGCCCTGGAATTCAGCACAACCAACCACCTGCACCCAGAACAGGCCACCAGACTTCCCTGAACTCCTGTGAGCGTCCCTCTGCACTGGCATTGAAACACAAGAGCAAAACCTCTCATGAAGAGCATCCTTCTAAATTAACTGTCTTTTTGCTTTGGTCTCCAGAGGAGACATAGTTAACTACATTTTCTGTCTCAAGTTCTTCCTTCCCTGAATATTTTTAAATACTGGTAGATTTCAAATACATTCAGCAGAAGGTATTGAATTCCTGCATATTTTAAGGAAAAAAGTAAAAAGATGAATAAAAGCAAAGGTACAAATTAATGCTCCACTATGTCAAAGTCCTTGCTGTGAAGTTACAAGCTGGAGAACTGCTGGGTAGCTCACAGAGACAGAACCACTGGCCAGTGACCAGCCAGCCTTGCCCTTGCCTGGCCCCATAGGAGGGAGTTTTAAACAGCTCAGGGAGGACAAGGGAGCCAGAATGCAGAGCCTAAAAAAGAGTCAGGCTTCATCAACTCCACTGCTTTCTTCCTCTGTGCTATTAGTGTCATGCGGGCTTCTGTCCCTTAAGTGACAATGAATCTCAGGTATTGCACAAGTCTGAAATCTGGGACTGCTTCATAAGAACTTCAAGACTTATCACTGATTTATTTTCTGCAATAAAAAATCCAAGTAACTGAAAATACTTGAAACCTTTCCTTCATAGTTAGAGGTGCTTGTAAGGGGGAATTTTCCCCCACAAATACACTTAGATTGTCATGGAACTCTTTTGCAGCCTGCTGAAGTAACTGTGGCTTTCTGATGGGCTGAGGACATGCCCAGCATTGTGTCCCACCATCACAGGGGAGGAACAACATTCTGACTTACAACTCTGCTTTCTCACACTATTGAGTGCTTTTTCGAAATGCCTTTTTGAAAATATTTTTACAACGTTAAGCAAAGCTCAAGTTCTACATATACTATAAATATCTAAGTATCTGGCTTTTCTGATAGAGTTGCCTACAACCAGTAAGTTCATCGTGGGCATTGTAACTGATGGGAAAGTGCAATCATATGAGTTAGTGAGCAGTGAATTAAGGAAAACTGTGAGTTAAGACGGTTTACTAAAAAAAGCACCAGAATTCATTAAATAAGCCTCACATTACTCAGAAAAGCAGTTATGCTGTAGAATAACTGGAACAATTTTGCATTTTATGTTATTAGCATTGACTCTGTATTTGACAGTTAACAACAGTAATCAATGCAATAAAAACCCCCGCAAATTACCACCTTTCTTTATTTACCCGCACTGCTCCACCAGATAACAGTAACTGCTCTAAAGAGACTAGAGAACCTGTCTCTACAAGGATTATCTGTCCCTGAAGCCACGCTGGAAAAAGCAGAGCAGATTCTATCTGTACAGAAAGCACTGGAGTAAAGATGCAGTGCACGGGCAGGACTCGGCCTGTGCCAGCATGGGAGACAGAGCACACCTGTGTTGATGTTACAGCATGAACCACAGTAAGTAATAAAACAGCCGTGGGCTTAAGTACATTCAAAAGCTCCAAGGCAGCCTCTGACAACACCAGGAACATCTTCATTCAGCACTGCCTCTCTCACATTAGAGCATCTTACAGAGACTGAACAGCACCAAGAGCTCAGCAGCGACAAGGCCAGGCTGCAGCCAAACTGACACTGCAACTCCACAAAAGCCAACAACTATCGAAGTGTGCAAATATACAGGCACGCACAGTTTAACATCTGTACACACATCACAGGATGTGGAAGGATGAAGGCAGCTTGCAACAAGTCACTGTCACTAAGAAATACAACTCCAGATATGACAATGTTTGCCTTGTGTTCAGTAAAAAAAAAAAACCTTTACATTAGACAAAGCTGTACAGATTTTTTCTAGTTTCCCACTGTAGTTCTTACTGTTTGCGGATAGGAGAGCGGACGTAGTCTGTCGTAGTCCTCTTGACCAGCTGTATCCCACAAACCCAGATTGACCGGTTTTCCATCAACCATTACATTAGCAGAGTAGTTGTCAAAACTGGAAAACAACGACAGTTAGCTGCATTAGCTTGCAGTGAGATAGGGCACCCAAGAACTTTTTCCTACAGAGTTCTAATTGGGAATACTACAAAAAGAAACATTTTTATTACATCCTCCTCAGAAACAATAGAGTAGACCTTTAAATACTGAGCCTGGTTTTGGGTAACGTAAGGAAAAAATACACACAATAGACTCAGTCAAGTCTGAACAACAGTTATCTTTTTCATTGCTCTTCCAAAGGAAGCATTTATGGCAGTAAGAATAGAAAAGCAGGCAATGCACTTGGCAAGCTAATGCAGCTAACTGTCCAGCAAGTAACTTTGTAAGATTTAGAATAGAAGATACATGAGCAACAACCAAGGAATCCTTAATGATGACAGTAGGTCAGAAAAAAAATTTTCATCCTGGTAATCAAAAAACCCTCCAATGAAATATCAAACAGGGGGCTAGTAAAGGCATAACTTTTATCTCATCACTACTGTAGGTGCAAAGGTTCCAACTACTTGTTAAGGCTAAACAGGGCTTGTGTCCCCTGGGAACACAAGCATACTGTAATGCAAAAATCTGAATTTAAGACCAAAACCAGGCAATGGGAGTAATTAAGACAACAAGGCCTTGGAAAGGTTAACTGAATTCATCTGTAAATCTCATTAGAATGCGTTTTGTTGTCTGAAAAACTGTCAATACTTAGAGAGCAAACCAGCCAAATAAACACAGACACCGCAAAGCAGCTGCTCAGGTATAAAACACCTCCCTGGAACCAGCCCTCAAAAAGAGAGCTACATTAATACCGATACTGACAAATCCTGACATGCAAGGAAATGGGCAGCACCAAAATAAACAAGTCCCCACAATCTCACCCAAGGAGCTCAAGAACTGTGCCTGGCTTCGCACAGGATTGGCAGGAGCACAAAAAGTAGAAGGAACAAATTAAAAAAAAAAAAATCTCTAGCCACATAAACTAACCATTTCTGACTTTGATATGATGTTTTCCAAGCTGTTCAGCCTTGGGACTGCTTGTTATGAATGACATTAAAGATAGAAACACCACATTATTTTAGAAGAGAACAGCACCTGATGGAGTGCCAGTAAGTGTTAGTCCCCAAGGAGAGGGTAGTGAGGGGCAAAGCGCTGCCCGACACTGTAGAGCAGGGAAAGCCCAAAGGGCTTCTCCCTACACACACCCTGACACTCCAGCAGGTCAAACAGAGCCCACGATTCCTGCAGCCAATTCCAACAACACAGGTAAGGGTCTGGAACAGCAGTGAGCATGGACAGATCAACAGAAATTAGTTCTTTGGGTTCCAAAAGTACTTACACAGTGGGTATGTATTCTCCAGGAAACGCATTGGTGGTGTAACTGATGAGTAGGCATGTTTTACCTACAGCACTGCAAAAAGAGAAAGTTCACATGTAAAACACATTCATCTTGAATAATGAGAAATAATATTGCTTTTAGGGAAGAAGACTGATTACATCCAGTTATCCAAGGAAGAACTGTGTGCCAGTAGTCACTGGAGTACACAAACATCTAACAGCCTGGAACCTTAAGATTGCTAGCAACAAAGACACACTTCTTAATATAAACATCCATTTTGTGAAGTGATAAATTACCAGATTTTGTTACTCTTTTGACAAAACAAACCCACAAGTATTAATAAGAGTACTAACATCTGCTAGTCACCTGACTGAATACTCATCAAAGCTGCCTTGCTCCAACTCCCCGAAATTAAAAAATCTGAGAAGTATTTCCAGATGCCCTTTGCACAATTCCAAAACTGTTCTTTTCCAGAGAATGGGATACTGTTGTATAAAGTTTGAAAAAGCTTGCAAAGGTATCATTTCTCATCATATTGCTACTTTCAGTATTTGAGGAACAAACGCAGATGATAATCCTCACAATATTTACTGCTATTGCAAAAAAATAACTCCCCACATGCATTCACCAACTATTCAAACAGTCCATAAACCAATTTATAGATGCATTATATTCCAATAGTGGAGAACTCACAGCACCAAACCTTTACCCACTGATCTAATTCTGCACAGCCCAGACCGGGCAGGATGAGGTTCCACAGCTCTGGCAGCTGGCTGCTTCCCTGGCCACCCCCTCCCTACCTCTGATCCATGGCCAAACTTTACACTAACGACACCATTCAATTCTTGTTGTAGTTTCAATTAAAGGGTTGGAAAACTTGAAATTGGACCACATTTATTTTTCCAAACAGTCTCTGTAAAACTCGTTTCTGACACTGCAGACTGGTTCCCATGCTTGCTCCTCACTTGAGGTGCGCAATCATTTACCCGAGAGAGATTCCAGAGGCCAGTGTGCAACCAGCTCCACATAGGCAGCAGTGCCCGGGCGCCCGCACAGCCTTCCCCACCGCCCTGTTCACAAAACTGCACTGCCTGGCACATGCTTTATCACTGCAACAGTTTCCTCAAAGCAATCAGCAGTAACTGTGAAACTTTACTGTACACTTAAGATCTTGTCATTAGTACTAGGTTTGACTGATGAACCTCCTGAACTCAATCTTCCACAAGCTGAAGGAACTCATTGAAGTTTTAGTCTACAATTGCAGTTAATATTAAAAAAAACAAACAAACAAACAAACCAAACACAACCCAAGAACCAAATGCTACTGCTAAAAATATCCTATTATTCTTCAGCTTCTGCTGAAAAAACAACTCCCAGAAATAAGCTTTAGTCAAAAGCTCACTAGCTTTCCAGTTGGAAACATTTTGAGGGATTCCTATGTGAATTTTACTATGTATCTTCCACTTAAATCACTACATTTCTTCTCTTGGTTTGGAAGCATGAGGACTGTCCCTTCACTTAACAAAGACCGTCTTCAAAATGGTACTTAAAATGATTCAACATGAACGAACCAGCCAGCCTCACCTAGTGACCCACAATTTAAGGCAGGTTAAGTGAATTTGGCACAACATTAAGTTAACATGTACGTTGTAGCTCAATGTGTAATAAGTCTCTCCATTAAACTTTAAGCAGTTCCACGGTGCATTAGCTCAAGAAGTTATTTGCATGCAGCATCTAATGCAGCACCTTAAGTGCCTGAGCTATAGAAGAGTTGTTTCCATGTGCAAAGGAACTGGATTTTATCCTATGTGCCCATTTCTCAAGTGTAATTGTTAGGTTTCTGAGCTGACACCTAGCACAGCATCCCCTCTGCTGCAACTCTCTGATCAGACCACACGTTTTTCCACGCTACTTTTCCCACCTGCTTCTAAGGAAACAAGATGCACAGCCTGAGATTTACCCACACGCCTCTTTCAGCACAGACTCTCTTTACCAGCCAACAACAACATGGACATTTCATTCTATTCTTGAATAGTACAATCTCTGAATATTCTCCTGTAGCAACAGGCTTGAGATATACTTGTGCTCAGGAGCAGGAGAGGGATTTACCACTCCAAACCTTCTGTGGGAAGGAACCGGGGAGCAGTACGACACACAGCTTCACTAATTGAGCAGCTGTCAGAGGAGATCCCACCTCACCCCTTGCACTCACCAGCTGTAACATGCGGAACGGGGAGTTCAGGAAAGCTGCTCACCCGCCTCCCCATCAGCACAACCAGCTATTTCAGCTCCCCGAGCTATCAGTTCCATCAGTGTGATTCTATTACTGAGTTGCACTCACAACACTACAGAGCAAGCTACGCCTGTCCAGCTTATAGAGAACAAACGTGAAAGCCTTCGAAATACTGAGAGGCAAAACCCAGCTTCTTTGGGAAACTTCTTGAGGTGCAGAGGCTATGTGTTCTCACACTTCCACAGCCTGACACTTCATTTTCCAGTAAATTCATTGCAGGTAATTTAAGCTTCTAACAAATGAATGCTGAACTCCACATTTTCAGCAGTGAAGGGTGCAGAGGAAAGCTCTTAAGGCTCCTTCGCTCTGGAACTGGTGGGCCTGCTCTGGCTAATCACAGCTGCACAGGAAGGAGGTGGTGAGATTTCATTCCAAGCTCAGAAGTGCCTGTTGTGTGTTTCTGCAGCACCAATCAGCCTGAGTCATTTCAACAAGAAAAAACATGCTCAACAGCCCTGTTTCAGACTCGCTCCGTCTAGGTTTCCTCGTTTCCTTGCCTTTTGGCTCACTGCCCTGCAAATCAGATCATTATGGTCACCAAGTCTTAAAAATAAACACTAATGCCTACCTTTATTTATAAAGTACATCCTCTAAGTTCTTGATCAACTTTTTTAGCCTGCTAACTTCCATATTAAAGTAACTCCCCTAGAGAGAATTCCAACTGTTTGGCAAAATTTAAATCCCTGTACATAAAGGCTGAGACTAAGAAACTAAAATAACACAAAACCAAGATTAGTCATAACAAGATTTCTAGCAACTACTTAATCATAGCTCTGTTCACACACTATTACATAAATGAAACTAGTAACATTTGACTGTAATTAAAAATATGGCCTACAGAAATCTAGCATTTTAACCACTAAACAGTAAGTGAAAGACTTACAAAAGACAGCATCGAATGCCTTATTGCTTCCGGGTACCATCTAGGAATCAATGTATTTACATAACCACGTATGTACTAAATCTTGAAAACAAAACATTTTGTCTCTTTCCTGGCCTTATTTACTAACAAGTTTTACGAAGTTTCCCTGCTATGTTAAGAGCCATGTTACATGACATCCACTGAAAATGCCACTGCAGGAACTGCCCCAGCACTTTTTCCCCACTAAAGGCACCCACTGGAGCCACACAGATGGTTGAGAGTCTCCTGCTTCCCCACAACTGAATTGTGAGAATTTAGTTCCTATTTGCAGCCACAGTAATGGGACCAGCTGAAACACTTGCTGGTTTAATTCCAGAAACACCAATACCCACAAACAGGCAGCAGCCTTTACACACAGCTTTGGTCACATGACCCACCCGAACCACCTCCCCAGCAGAGGTGATGCACAACAGCCAGGTCTTCACCCAGGCTATGAACAGCAGCCCAGATTTCTCTGGTACCATTCTCAGAGCAAAAGTTCAGCATTTTCTCTGTAGCAGGTTTAGTTACATAGGGCTCTGCCAGATAAGCTCTTTTACTCACTGTGACACACCCTCTCCCGACTATGCAGCTCAGTACCTACAATACTACTACTTGTTTTTTAAACTTTACAAGTTCAGACTAAGTTTCAAGTCACCGGTCTCTCTACAGGTTGTGCTGAAGAGACCTGAGGTGTTCAGCACCTTCCACAAACACTGCACTCCCCCCCGGGGAAGCAATCAAACCAAATCCAGCACTGCTTCCGCTGGATCTGTTTCCGCAGATACGGTCTCAAATCAAGCAGGATTCCAAACAGGGACTCTGAATTCATTGCTTTGTTTTTACAGTATTTCTACAATTAAAAAAACGCCTAGGGAAGAGTATGAAGTTTGACCATCTCTGTGGCACCCAGTAATCATTTCTGCAGAATGCAGAACTCCCTCTAACACTACAGGGTATCACTGGAGATTTCATACCACTTGGCAGCTGCCTCTTTAGAGGGAAAACAAAAGCTGCTAAAAATAACCCACACCAATGCCTTTTCTCAAGTGTCAATCAGCAGCAGTTCCTTAAGTGGAGGGCTCTTCATCCGTCTTGCACATTGACTTCTTGATGCTCTAGAAAGCAGGAATCTACTTTTGCCATCTACTTTTCCCCAAACAATCCTCACAGTGAAAAAAAACCCACAAAAACAAGGGCAAAATATGCTAGCACAATTAGCACACTTGCCATGGTTTTCTAGTCAAACTCATTATCTGAACAGCTACTAGTCAAAATTCTAAGAACAAACAAACATGAGTTAGGTATGAGAAACAGCCTATGCACTTACAAATAAAAAAAAAAAAAAAACAAAACCAAACACAAAACCTCACAGCTACTTCTACAGCTGTGTTTATTTTATTCCTAACAGATCTTTGTGGCAGGTACATATAACAATGCCTAAGTTTTATATTACTCGAGCAAATCTTTAACTTGCATTGTTTTACAGAACCACTAAAGCTTTAGCCTTATCTAAGCCAAACACCACACCTTTCCTAGAATACCTGTAACACTGGGACTTTTGAAGAAGCAGCAGCACAGAGAAACACAAGGAGGTATTTTTTAAAAACACTGAAGGGAGAATGATACAAAACTACCAAAAATGAGCAACAGTAGCTGATGGAACCTTAAGAGAGATTTGTTTCCAACAAAGGAGGAAGTAGAACTAATTGAACTACTGCATTTTCTCCACACATATGTACAAAACTCAGGTAGAACTATATTTACTCCAAGGCAAAAAGCAATAAACATGTTTGGCAGTGGAGCGGTTTCCAAAGCAAACGAGGAAAAGAACTGTCATTGAATGAATTACTGAACATTACACAGTTTGTGCTGAGTTCTCAAATCCACGGGAGGAAGCGTTTTCCCCACCCAACATGATGCATCACATTTATTTACAGCATTGTCTCACACAACACAGTTCAGCTCAATTTTCAGAAGTTACATAATTGAAAAGCAAATTTTTTGTTTAAGAAAATCAATATAACTGAAAGAACAGTCCATAGGTATCCTATCTAGCATCAAGGAATTACATAGCTATGAAAAGTTTTAATTTGTCAAGAAACCACTTTTATGTTCATATTGTTCAAAATCTTATGCAGCAAGCCAAAACAAGTTTGTCACCCAGAGTAAATTTCTCTCTCAACCATACTTAACTGCCTTTTCGGGGATTCTACCTCTTAAAAATCAAAACAACCTCTTAAAAAAACCCAACAAACCACACACACAAGTACCTTGAAGACTAAAGTACCACGTGAAATTACAGACAGTGGAAATATCATTTAGATACACTTCACTCCTCTGTCATCTACAGAAGTTTGCTCTGATACCAATTATGCTCAGCCTACACTGGGATTTTTGTTCCTCCTAAGGAAAAAAAAAAAACCTCCCCAACTGCATAAGACAAGTCTTGTTCTCCAGCTGCTGTGATGCTCCCCTGAGCTCCAACACCCGGGGGGATGAATGCCCTGAGATGATAGAACACCATCATGGAGAACATGGAGTTCAGAAGTCTCAAACACAAACTCGTTCCCCACCACGGTTTCAGCACTCCTCACGCTGAAACCCAACAGCTAAACTTAAAGAGTTAACTCCATTCTAAAAAGCGTGCTCAAGTTGTTTCACTTATGAGTAATGCCCTATAAGAATGCTGTAGGCGGAACAGCTCTTTGCAGACACGGATATCGTTAATTATTTGTATTTCGAGTGCTTATCAGTCTCCTTTGCTCACAAGCCTTTACCATCCGCTTATAGTTTAGCACATTTAACTTCGTTTTACCGCAAGAATCATGTGTCAAAAATCAAGCTATAAACAGTAGTAAGTCTATTACTGTCACAAAAAAAAGGTACTTTAAATCAATAATATATTTCTTTATCATTGAAAGCACAGTATTTTTTTTAATAGATTTTTATCACCTCATTGTGCTAGGTGACACCACGGCGCCGGACGGGCCCGGCGCCCCCCCGCTCCGGACGGACGGAGGGATCCAGGCGGGCAGGGCCGCCCCCGGACGGACGAAGGGATTGCTCCCGCTCCGCGCCGGGCGGGCAGGGCCGCTCCCGGCCGCCAGCCACCCCCCGCCGCTGGGCCTTCCCCGTCGGGCCCCCCTGCGCTCTGCCGCCCCCGGCAGCCGCCATTCGCTGGCGGCGGCCGCCGCCTCGCTCCGCTCCCCCCCCCCCACTCCCGTAAAAGCCGCCGCCGCCACCCCCCGCCCCGGCGGCCCCGCTCCCCTCGAGCCGGCAACACCGCGCCCGGGCCCGCGGCGGCGCCCACACCCGGCGGGACCAGCACCATCCCGGCCCGGCGGGGCGAGGGCCCGGCCTAGGGGCCCCTCAGACTTACCCGTCACCCACCACCACACATTTGATGGCCTGCATCGCGGCGAAGCGGCGGCTCCTGCAGCAGAGCGGGGCGGGAGGCGATCAGGGGGAACGGAGGGCCGCACAAGGAGCGAGCCGGCGGCGGTCTCGGCAGCGGGTCACAGCCGCCTCCGCCCTGCGCCGGCAGCGGGACGCGGCAGCGGCACCACCCGAGGCGGGAGAGGGAGGACTGCGGGCAACAGGAAACGGCCGCCCCGCTCACATCCGGCTGAGCCGCTCGGCCTCGCCGCCCCGCCCTCATGGGGCCGCCTCGGCGCCGCTCGGGTTTCTCCGTCGTGCCGGGAGCGCTTCGGGCTCCATCGGCTGCCATCGGTTACGTTCGGCAGCGCTTCCCGCCCAGCGGGGGCCGCCGCCATGCTGGAGCTGACACCCTAGCTCGGCATTGACGGTGCTCCGCTGCCTCGGGCCCCGCAAGCCCTGGGCCGATCCCTTTACTCGGTCAGGGCCCTGCCGGATTGCGGTGTCAGGCGCTGGCGCTGCTGAGCGGAGCGCGGGCCCGGCGCTGCGAGCAGGGCTGGCTGCTGTGTGCAGGCCGCACCGCCATCTCTGGCTAACGGCAGCCCGTAGAGAGGAGTCAGGACCCCGCACCGGCCCTGACATCGCCGCGCTGAGACCGGGAATTACATTGTCCCCGCAGACTGGCTAAAAAACTGCGGCAGGCGGGTGCAGCCCCAGTCACCTGGGACAGCCCACACTGTCCCAGGGGCTCCTGTTCTTCCCAGACAGCCCCACCGCAGGACAGACCCTCACACAGGTGCCAGCATCCTGCAGAGGCATATCCCTTCTTCCAGGGATCCTCCTGATGTGCCATGACATTAATTAACTGCTGGCAAGCTTCAGATCAGGCCAGTGCATAGTCTTCACAAGACAGGCCGAGCCAGGGGCTGCCAGGTTGCACAGAACCTTGGCAGTTTTTTCCCCACACGACAAGCTATTTTCAGTTACTATTGAAGTAAAAGTCAAGCAGAGCAGGTTCTGTGAAGCCAGCAGCCTTTTAATTCCTGCAGTTAGTTCTGCATGGCAGAGAAGGCTCGGGTTGGCCTGAGGCACAGGCTGCTCTCACCTCCACAGGGCCCAGCACCCGCTTCTGCTGAGGGGTGAGGACCGGAATGGATACAGCGCACCATGATGGCCTTTCCAATGACTGCATCTTTGATTCATTTGGCACATTTCTGAACTATTTTGATACCAGACAATGCAACCTCATCAGTGGACAGAGCATTCCATGATATTTACTCTCTTCCATTTTTCTTTCACTGAACAAAGATAATTCTCAGATATTTCACACCAGTGAGGAGAACACCATAACTGTCAGTGAACCGAAAGGCTATTTTTGTAACACTCGCATGTCCGTGCTTCCCCATACAGATGGAAGCTGAAATTAGTTGCCATTTAAGCTGCTGCCAAGGCCTGGCCTGCACCGCGGCGCAGAGGAGTGGGCAGCACCGCAGGGATCCGGCTGCACTGGGCTCTGCAGAATTTCTGGGGGCCACCAAGATGCTGCACGGGAACAGAGCAGATGGGAAGATGTTGAACTGATGGCGGAGACCCAGAACATGCAGAGATTCACATGACACGTAAAACTGCTGCTGATTTTCCCAACACCTACCTATTCCTCCACCAGTTCTTTTTTAGCCAATCTAATCAGGTGGATGACTGGAGTTTCCTACATGAAAAAGAGGTACAACAAAATTTACAATATTATTACATAGCATACAAAGACAAGGATGAAGGCTATAATAGAGAAGACACATTAGCACAAATGGCTTTTACGACCTTGCCACGAGACCAGCAATATCTTTATATACATTCTTTTCAGTGCTCCTCCAGTCTGTTCTTTGAGGATCAATTGGTTTGCATTGTCAAAAAAGTACCCCAGTTAAAGCAGAAGGTATGTTTTGAATACATTTCAAAATTGAAAATTTTATACCCAATTGGATAATTGCCAATATTAGACAATATTAGATAAATATTTACCATTGGTCATTAAAAACAATATTACAGGTTGGATAGATGATGATGGTAACAGATTTATACAATTTTTTCCCCATGTGTTTGTAAATTTTTATTTCCTCAAAGAGGATAAAAAGGAGCCTTTTGGAATTGTTTGAGATTTTGCACTTGAAATGCTAGTTGATATCTCTATTAAGGTATTATGTCTATTAAGGTAACTATTTGTTATTTGCCCTGGAAGACAAATTATTACCTAAGTAAGTCTACAATCCTTGGAGTACATGATGCATTAATTATTCTACCATTAAACTTACTATATATCAGCTACATTTTATTTTATTCTTGCATTTTTTTCTTAACTAGAATGTAGTACATTTGCTTTTAAAGAGAACAAATAACTTACATGTTGCTACAAATGCTTAACACTGCAGATATGGTTTTTCCCCCTGAGAATTAGAGAAGACAGACACAGGGAACATATTGAAACATTAGTTTGATAAAAGGAAAGAAACTTAACAGCACGAAAGACAGGGCAGAGGAGTGAGAAGTTAATAACAAACTTCTTAATAGAAAAATTGCCAGTTTGGTAGCCATGACTGCAGTGCTGAGTTGTATACAGAATAATTACAAATGTACTACACAGAGGAACATATAAAAAGAACATAACGAATGGCAATAACAATAACCAATTATAAAGCTTAAAGATAATGAATCATAAAGTTGAGGCTTGGATCAGTCCTAATATTGTTCCACAATCTATCACCTTATCTTCTCTCACCCATTACAATCCTTGAAAGTCTTTCTCTTAGACATTGAGAGGAGATAATTATTTAAAATTTGTCTCGGAAACTGTCTGAATGTGTGTATTGTATATGTGCTGGCGCTGGAGGAGGATTATTCTCCTTTGTAGATGGGGAGTGGCAGGGTAATGATGCTGATGCAATGCTGGAAAGTTCTACTCACCATGACACAGACTATCAGCATTACAGAGACAATAATTATTAGCGCTTTTATAGTAGCTTTCATCCCAAACTATTACTGTGGGCTTTCACATGTTAGTTCATTAATAAAGCCACAAACAAATGCAGAGGGAAGCAGAGAAGTACCAGCATACAGAGTGTACGCGCAGGGAAACATGTCAGTGGAACAAACAGAACACCCTGTGTGATTCACTCAGAGGTGTATTCTCTGACTCCTGGAGGCACTTCCTACTGCCACCAGTTCTGCTCACTTCTCCTCAGGAAACAGCATAAGACAGTATCAAGGTCAAAAGTAAAATCTATCCTTATCCATAGCGTAAAAACCATTTAGGGGTGAAAAGCTGTAATCATAGTTCACAGGCACTTGAAGCTCGGTCTGGGCTGATGTGTGCAAGAGCCAATTTTGCATACATGAAGCAAAGGAGTATCACAAAGTGTCAGGGGGTGGAATATTCAGCATTTTCATCACTCTCTAGGTATTTGTATTAAAATTAGAAGCAAAAAAAAAAAATCCCACCCCAAAAAAACTGAAGAGAGATTTCTCTTGCTGGAGAAAAACAGGATGTCCAAATGCTTTTTCATCTTAAGATAGCTAAGAGAATTGTCTTTAAAAATTGTACTTAAGCCTTAATTTTATCCTAATTCGAGTTGCTAGGTAAAAGTCTGGTGATTAATGATGGAGTATGAGGGATGTGGTAACTGGCAGAAAGAAATCTTAATGCACAGCACTAAGCATCTAAATTTCCTTTCCAGACTCCAGTTCCACTCCAGTGGAATTCTCTGCCTTTGTGTCCTGTGACGCACTGAGCCCCTCTGCCTTCCTGCTTTAAACTGCCAGAGTAAGACTTACTGAAGCTGTCTGGATGGCAGCTAGAACTTAAATATTCACATCTAACACACTTCCTGAGAGTCTGAAGGTTTTTTTGTTAATGATCTTTGAATTCTTTAAGTTACATGCCCTTGTCAAGCTAACAGAGCTCATAGAGTTTTAATTAGGAAAGTGATACTATCGCTGTGGAGTAAATTCTGAGTGTTTTCACTGAAGTTGGGGAGATATTGTGACATAAAATTCGTGTTAGAAAAGAATATAATCCACAAGTAATGGTCTGCAATTTCTAGATATTTCAGGCAGAGATTTCTGGCATGATTAGTTTCCTGAGTGATGAAAAAAACCTTGTACCAGCATGTGATATGTACGGTGTTCAAATATAGTACTCAGTCTGTGCTAGAGGAACCAAAGCCAGCAATAAAAAAAGGAACTACAACGTTTAAATGTCAGCATTTGCTGCATCAGAGAGAACAGATTAAAGGAGCACAAAAATTAAATGATAGTATGCAAATCCTACATCAATAGTGAAGCATTGTAAAATAAATGGATCACATTCATATGATATTAGCATAGATGATTTAGCTAGTATACATATACAACAGAAACAAGTCCTGTATTTTGTTTATTTGATAAATATATTTTCTGTCAAGAATTTCAGTTATAAAATCCACATAAGGCTTTGCATTCACTTCTGTCTACCCTCAGGTTTAGCAAGAAGTAGCAGACCGTGCTTACTACAGTGCGAGCTGTTGTTGAAGGTAGCAGGACTACATACAGTAATCCCTGTACAGGGCTGCAAGCTTTCTGGAATAGAGACATCATTGTATATTTATAAACAAGGACCTGAGCCTTCTCTGTGTCACTTAAGCTTTTTATCGCTGTAAGTCCCTCAGCAGAAATATGGGAATAAGCCTTTTTATAACTGTAAGCATCACATCATGCCCCAAGGTGAGGCATTGCTGAAGTAGGGAGATGTATAAGCTGCAGGTTCCCCTCAACTTCTACCTGTCTCGATACCAAGCATTTCACAAAAGTTAGTGTCAAAATGTTAAGGAAAAGGATAAAGGCTTAACCATTACAGAAGCCCATTCAGTATTACCAGTTTTACTGCCTTCCACTGTCCACCCATTTTCTAATAAAAAACAAAGGCTATGAGCTTTGGCCTGGCCAATTGATTTCCTTAGACGGATGCAGTGTTTCTTTTTCCCCAGGCTTGCGGAAATGCTTCTGGACTTCAGCAGAGCTGGGACCTGGGAGGACCAAGCCATCATGGTCAGTGTGCCCGTGGACAGATAGAAGCTCGCTCCCCTCTGGTATGCTGCACAGCCGTGACTCACACCCCAGCCAACTCTCTGGGAGTGCAGAGCCAGACAATAACCAGGGAGCTTCAAAAAAACCACATTCCATCAAATCCAGAAATTAAAATTATGGTTTCTCATATAGCACAGTGAGCATTTCATAGAATCATATGGGGTTGGAAGGGACCTCTGGAGATCATCTAGTCCAACCCCCCCACCAGAGCAGGTCTACCTAGAGCAGGTTGCACAGGTGGGTTTTGAATGTCTCCAGAGAAGGAGATTCCATCACCTCTTTGGGCAGCCTTTGGAACAGAAATGCGCATTTATTACAGAAATAAGACAATTGTCAAAAAGTAATTATATATTCTGGAATCTATTCCTCACTGGAAGCATTTGTAGACATTCTGAAGAATTTACAAGAGGAATAAATACATTAAATAAGTACAAAATAGCTTATTTTAACATAAATAAAAATAGAAATGCTATGGAACACTTACATTCTCCCCCCCAATGCCTGTATGCTGATAAGTTGCTAAGTAACAATTTTTGTGAGGAAGACTACCCAAAATAAGATGAGGAAGTGGGAGATGGTTTTGAGGTTTAGTTTTACTGTCAAAATAATTAGCTGATTTCCAAATCTTGGTAGGACAAAACCTGGTGAGTCTCTTAAATTACTTTTCAGTTGCATTATCTGCTACTTTCTGCGTTTGAAAGCTAAAGAGTGTTTTATCAGTCTCGCTACTGAATTAAATAATTAGATCCAAATCAATACTGATGCTAACTTGATACTATGACCTAATTTATTAATTATATTGCCTATTTTAGTGTAAAAGGTAATTTACAATTAATCAAGATTTTAAAATTAGTATCATGTCACATCTTCAATGTGCAACATGAGCCAGAACTAATAAGAATCTGGCAGATAACTGATCATACAAAAGTTAATTAGCTTCCTGATCTAACCTTTGTGTGTCACATTGCATTTCAATTTAAACACGGAATGCTGCTAAATGTCCCGTGGTGGCCAAATCACATTTTTGCTTAGCTGGTGAGATGATCTCAGTACACAAAATGGGGAAGGGAATGGAAATGACAGGGAATGTGAATTACCTTGGAATTCCAGTGCAGGGCCTGGACACATCTCAGCTCCTGTGCCTCCAGTGCCAGCAGGGTTATTGGAAATTTTAGATGAGGAGGAAAAAAGATAGTGCCGCTGTCTTCACACATCAGATGATCTGAGCTGACCCAGAAGGAAGGACACCACTCCTGCCTATATCGCTCACTGCTTGCAGGAGCAATGTCCCTTTGGAGAACTTTGTGACAGAGGTTAGGACACTGTGGAATCAGAAGCTTCTGCCTGAACTTGATGGATAACATGGATAACAGACCTAACTGCAGAGGCCTGCTTTTTTTTTTTTTCCTCCATGGCTTGCTGTAATAATAACCTGGAGGATAATTCTGAACCAACCGTTGGGGACAGCAAGAATGATTATTTCAAGTTCTCCAAAATGAAAACAGCACAGGGAACAAGTCCTTTGAAACATTCCCTCTTTGGAATAGCATAGGTAGGTTCCAGACAGCTAGGTGTGTGGAAGGTATGAAATCACAGATCAGTACTGGCCTCGTAGAGATTAAAGAACTGGTAGAAGTCTGTGACAGAACAGGGATCCCAAGAGCTTTGAATCTCCTAGGATACCCTTTGGACAAGTTCCTGAGAAGGTAGGTTTTAAGATACATTTTCTTTGAGACCTTTTCAATGTGAATGAGTGGTGTTTTGCTTTGTTAGCATCAGTCGGATAATCTTAATGTGAGACAACACTGAACTCTGCAGCTTGAAATCCAGTCAGATCTGCTCAGAAGGCAGCAGCCACCCGCAGCTGTCCAAAGATGGAGAACTAGGTCTGAGGGAAGTAGACCAGGGATTTATTTCCACACTAAGAAGGGGCTATCTACAAGCCTGGGGTCCCAATGGGTTCTGAGGAGCCTGTGGTGCCTCCTCACCCTCTCAAGTTCTCCTCACCCTCTGTCCTCGCAGCACCCCCCAGTGCTTGTGGTTTCCCAGATGAACTGTTGATGCTTCCCAGGCACACCAGCATTTTCTGGGTTTTTTCCGCTCTATTACGTAGCTCATGGATGACAGACAAAGAGATTGCAGATAAACCAGGGAAGGTGTCCAGTTTTGTTCTGGAGTCACTCTTTCTCTGTGCACCAGCAGGATTCTGTGGCAATAGAATAGCATTTTACAGAATCATTTGGGTTGGAGAAGACCTTTAAGATCATTAAATCCAGCTGTTAGCCCAGCACTGCCAAGGTACCTCTAAACCATGTCCATTAGCACCATCTCTACACGAATTTTAAATACCTTCAGGGATGGTGACTTTCAGGCATTTCAGATCAAAATACTGATTTTCCTGTTTCATTTTACAGAATGGGAACTCTATAGAGCAGTTCTGGGGTGGGAGGGAAATCATGGAATCATAGAATTGTCTGGGTTGGAAGGGACCTTTAAGATGATCTAGTCCAACCATCAACCTAACTCTGATAAAAACCATCATTAAACCATGTCCCTCAGCACTACGGGTCTAAGTCTGAAGCACATGTGGCACAGTGAAGAAAAAAATCATCACCCTATTTTTAGGAGTTTGTCTTTAGGTAGTTTTACTTGCTGTAAACTTCAGAAGCACTGAAGAAAAAAAGACCTGAATTTGAAAATCTTTAAAAAGAATTAAATTATCAAAGTCTAGCCATTGTTTTCAGATGAAAATTACTTATTTTCTTAGCAGGTACTGATACCTAAGGCAGATTTTATGTAGTTTATAAATGGTTAAACTGTAGAGAATCTTCTTTGAGAGAAGAAATGCAGCTATCTTAGCAACCATCCCAAATGGTTTCAAGAACTTAGTAAGATAAGATGTATGTGGCTCTGAGAACATGGTGACCTAAGACAGGGATGGAGTAAATATGGACATTGTCTGACAAACAGGTGGTATCAGAGAGATCATTAGTTTTAATGAGCAATTAAGCAGTTAGAATGTTTTGCCAACATGAAAAGTGAGCCAAAGGACAGGTTATGAAGATGGAGAAGAGACGATCCTCACTCAAAATGAAGGCACAACTACGCATGCCTCAAAGCATTATAGTATATAAATGAATTATTGGAAATGCAATGAATATGCAAATGTTTTCTTAGAATTACATTGAATATGTATACCTGTTGTGTATAAATTTAGTTTGACAACAGCATTTGGTGTGCACAATAGGAGGAGCTATCCCCTGCGTACCCGGTGCGGCAATAAATGCCTGCTTTCAAAACTTTAAATTGAGTCTTTAAAAGTTTTATCTGCTGCTTTGTGCTAACAGTACTAATATTATAGAAGTTTGAATTATTGTTGTGAAGGCTTAAGAGACTGACTGCAGGAAAACACAGGCTCCCAAAATAAGTTCTGGTAGGATAACTTCCTGCCCAGAGGTAGTAGCTTCATTAGGTGGCGTTGTTCTTCACCAAGTATATATTGTGACTACGATTTCATGAAGAACAAGGTCAAAATTTCCACAATCTATTTCATTTTTTGGAAATCTGGACCGGGTATCGAACTACAGCAACAGGAGTCCCTCCCAAGGTTTACAGCAGAGTTCCAAGCACTGCTCACCTTGGACGTTTTGTTATAAGGACGAAGTTCTTTAATTGTGACCGTGGCTTACTGATCTGTATTAGCGCTAGAAGGAACACACAGCTCTTGTCCGCTTCATAAACGGTGCCGGTCATCTGTTCATCTTTTGGGGCGTTTTCTCCCCCCCTGCAAAGCAAGCCTCACCACGATCATTTATCTCAAGGAGCAACCTGTGCTTGAACGCTGTTGTTTTAAATTCAATATAACCGAAACGTTGGCTTGAAAAGCCTAGGAAAGCATTTCTTCCTAATCCCTCAGGCGTTACCCACACCCAGGACTTTTTTCCTCAGGAGGTCGCCCCCGACGACGGGGAGGGGTGGGGGTGGTTGGAGGAAGGGCCTACTCAGGCTTCTTCCCCTCATTCCCACCGATGAGAGGAGGTGGAAGTAGCCTTTGGAAGGAGCTTCTGGGGACGGGGGGACGGGGCCGTGAGGGGCGGGACCGGGCTGAGGCGGGAGCGGNNCCGCTCCCGCCTCAGCCCGGTCCCGCCCCTCACGGCCCCTGAGGGCCATGCGCGAGCCTCTCCCTCAGCCCGACGCACGGCGTCGGGGCGTGACGTAAGGCCGTAACGTACGCTGTTGGGGGCTTCCTCCCGCCCCGGCGGCGGCGGCGGGGCCGCGTTCGGGTTTATGGCGGCGGCGCTGAGCGGCCTATCCGCCCTGGCTGCCCGGTTGTCCCGGTCGGCCGCCGCCCGTTCTTACGGTGTCTTCTGTAAAGGGTTGACCCGCACCCTCCTCATCTTCTTCGACCTGGCCTGGAAGCTCCGCATCAACTTCCCTTACCTCTACATCGTTGCCTCCATGATGCTCAATGTCCGGCTGCAGGTGAGCGGCGGGGGCCCTGAGGGGAGGTTGGGGCGTGTGTGTCTTGTGTCCGTGGCCCCCATCGCGCCGCTGTGGCTGCTGTGGGCGGGGCCGCGCTGCGCCTCGCCTCCCCCCCGGTCCTCCCCCCCCTCACCCGTTACCGGGCCGCGGTCACCCCGAGACCGCCAACCGCTTCACCCCATAAAGGGCTGGTAAAACGGTTCCCTCCACCGGTTTGTTGGGTTTTTTAAAGTGAAGAACAGCTGCGGCAGGGAAAACGCAGAGGGAGTTTTAAATAATCACATCACTGGGTGTAAATGACAGGGCAAGGGGTAGCGGCTTTAAATTGGAAGAGGGGAGGTTTAGATCAGACACCAGAAAGAGCTGCTCTGGTATGAGGGTGGTGGGAGCCTGGCCCAGGTTGCCCCGAGAAGCTGTGGCTGCCCCATCCCTGGAGGGGTTCAAGGGCAGGTTGGAGGGGGCTTGGAGGGACCTGGTCTGGTGGGAGGTGTCCCTGCCCAGGACAAGGGGTTGGAACTCGATGATCTTTAAGGCCCCTTCCAACCCAACCATTCTATGAAATTATAGTTGAGGTTTAATTTGGGTCTCTCCTGCCTTGAGCCTGTTCCAGCACAATAGGTTCATTTCATCCTGGCACAGCTCAGACCCACAGATGTTGGGAGCTCTCTTGCTCAGCAGGGTTGAAGTGCTGTTGATTTTGTGATGAAATCAGAGCTTTGCTTGGAACTCGCCTGGCAGCGGGAGTGGGCTGGGGACCGTCACAGTGGAGGTCTGCTCCAGCCACAAGCTGGACACCTTTCCCCTCCCCATAAAGAGGGCTGTGGTGGGAGTTTGACATATGGGCAGGGGCCAGGTGCTGAAAGACAAGCCTGGTTGCAGTTTGTGACTTGAGAAAGGTAAGTTGAAATGGGAAGAGGCATCTCATATTTTTGTTTTTGGGACTCGTCCTACAGCTCTGAAGCTTGAAATGGAGTTGCGCTGCCCAGGGTTTACATGTGGCTCAGTAACCTTGGTGGCTAAAAACGCTTTGCCTTTGCTTGTTATCAGTGTTGGTACACAACGGTTCTCCTGTCACAGCGTGGGCTGCAGGACAGATGGTACCCTCTGCCTGTGCCAGGGCAGCCAGTCCCCTTTGGGAAGTCCTTTGCTGCAGGTTTCCAGTGGCGCGTGTCTGATTTCAGACATATCTGTGTACAGGAGGTTGCTTTAGTGTTTGATGTAACACTGAGCCTGTGATCAGTTACAGCCCACATTTATATTGGTTAGGGAAAGGCATGCTGTTACCTTGCAGATCCCTCCAGGTGCTTGCTTGCTGACTCACTTTGACAGCTGTTACAGAAGAGAGTTTGTAGCAGATTAAACTGAAACTAGAGAAGGAAGTTTATATTTGGGTGTATTTCCTACCCCTTTGGATGTGCTCAGGCAGCCTGCAGGGAGCCTTGTCTGTTCAGACCACTGTTACTCCTTGCAGTTGGGTTCTTCCTTTTCTTCATGTTAAATATTTTTTGTTTGTTTTTCTGTATACTGGGCACCAAGAAACCAGGATATTAGTAAAATAATGTTCTGCATTCTTTCTCTTTAGGTCCATATTGAGATCCACTGAGTTGTGAGTGGTGCACTGCTCGCCCTATGTGCTGCAACTGGGGTCAGTCACACTCTGCAGATTCAGCCTGTGGGGAAGCAGCAAGGCCGTGGTCCTCTTCTCCGGGACTATGAAGAGAGAAGATTTAAACCAGAAACAAGTACATGACAGTGGCCCAGATCGTCACAAGGCAGCAGCTCACCTGACACACACACATTTCCTGTTGAACAATTTTCAAAATTATAGTAGCAGTTTACAAAAGGAATTATTTTATTTTAACACCAGGAATTGTTCTCTCTTTAATACTATACCTCTGCCTTCTGCTGGCAAGGAAATGGCTCTGAGTGTGAGTGAATCAGCAGGAAGGAACTCGAGTGCAGCTGCTCTGTGGAGGGATTCATTTCATCTGCATTTTTCTTCTGGGAGAGACAGTCTCGATGGGGTTTCTCCCTGCAGTTACAGTATTTCAGTCACGGCCTGGCTGGAGGAAGGCTGTAGTTTCACTGGAGACTTTGGCTTGCACTGTCCAGGAGACAACTTTGTATCTTTTGCACAGTTCTGGCTGGGAAATTTGTGGTACAATAAAACACTGCAGTTTCTTCTGGAATTAGAAATGGGCATCGGCAAAGAGAATGAATTGCAGCTTGCATTTCTTAAAGAGCTGGAGCTTGGTGGACTTCTTGATCTTTATTTCGTTCCTGTTGCCTTCCTGCATGAATACGCTTTGGAACTTTTAAACAACCAGAAACTATGTTTTTTTCTCTGTTGCTTAAACCTTGTGTCTTCAGAGCAAACACATGGATACAGGAAAATGCTTTCAAATATACAGTATGTGACTAATAGTTTTCACATCACGCAGCTAGTAATTTCTCTTCTAGCTTTTGCACTAGCAGGTCTTTAGTATGCAGTAGTGAAGGTAAAAGAGTACTAAGATTTTAATTATTACTGTTTTTAACATTAATAGAAACCTAATTGACTACATAAGAGAGACAAGGTTACAGTTCAGGTTTTAGTGAGAAGTAGACAGCTAAAGTAAAAATTATGCTTGTGTAATTGCTAGCAAAACTGGCTGTTGGAATAATAGGGACTTCTTTGCAAGGAATATCTGCATCTGAGTGGAAAGAATTTATTAATCTCAACACTCTTTCAGACTTGTGCAGGTTTGCCGTTAGCACTAGACTAGAGCTCAGTGTGATTGTTTAGCACAGGTTCTTTGTTCTCCTTGGGTTTGTATTAGCTGTGTCCTGCCTGTTGTTTACAGCCATTTCCAGTGACACTGTTTCTCATAGCATTGAGTTCCTGCCCCAAATCCAACAATAACTAAAGTGTCAGTCCTTAAAATGCTTGGAACTGGAAAGCTGTTGGGAGAGTGCTCTCCAGTACAGCGTGATTCTCAGCAATGGTCCTTTTCCAGGATGGCACTACTCTAATTTAACAAATGTCTTGTGAGCTTTATTGTGCTACAATAGACACTAGAAACAATTTTCTAAAAGAATGTTGTCTTTCCTTGAAAAAGTGATTGTTATTGCTGAAGCATAGTAAACATTTCTGGGCCTGTTGACTTTGGCTTCAGGACAGACTGGCAGCACCAGGACTTGGCAGCGAGTGACGCGCGCACGGTGGAACGGGCAGAGCTGCTGCCAGCAGAGATTTGCAGGAAGGTGCTCCCCTGGGCATTCAGGTGGAGAAGCTCATCACGCAGTAGGTCAGAGCTTGAACTCGATGTCCAGATTTCCCAAGGAGGGGGTTGCTGTGGCTGCGCTGGAGGGGCTTACCCAGAGAGCGAGGAACCAGCAGGGAGGTTGGTGGGATGCCTTTTCAGCTCGCCCTCACGGCAGAGCGAAGTCATGCCTGTGGATCACGCAGCGAGTTGCCAGCTTGTTTCATGGTTGCATTTAGTTTGAAGTAAACTCATCTGGGAAACCAGTCGAGATTCTAATGTGGTATCAATTTGGGTGTTTACAGCACATGTGTGTAGAGAAGTCCTGGATTATGACGGTGAGGTGCTGGTTAGCAGTGTTATGGGGAGAAATGTTGGAATTTTTAAACTTTGAGTGCTGAAAGTAAGATACACTACTTCTTATGTTAAATTATATGTTTTTATTGTCCCCATTGGTTGGCTATTTCTTATGGATGTTAGAAGAGATAAAAAGCTATTTAATTTAGAAAATAACTTTTTCCCTGGTTTGTACTTCTATCGTTTAATTTCCAGACTTTTGACTGTCCAATTGCCTGTCACAAAATTATCAAAACCCTTATAATTATAATGGCTTACATGTTGTAAGTAATTATTTTGACAGCAACAGCTTCCTCTTAATCAAACCATTCCTACTATTCTCTCCCATCTGCACTGCTGCTTTTTACCACCCCTTGGAGTGGTGTTAACGGGAGTGTTTGGGGGTCACAGTGCTGAAGCGATGTGGATCTGAAACCCTGAAATGCCAGAAACCAGGACATTTCTTCAAAAGTCCATGTTTTATTTGACTTCTGGTGTTTGGTGACTTGGGAGAGCTGAGGGTAGAGGAATGAAGGTGGGGAGGGGCTGGAGCCTGTTTCATCTGGCTTCAGTGCTAAAGAAAACATTGTGCAACTGCATCTTGCTGGTTATAACGAGCTCTGTGGGTAAAGCACTCCTTTCCTGTAGGGTGAGCTGCTCAGAAACCCAGTCCTGCATCCACACCCGAGTGCTTGGCCTTCCCAGGTAACAAGCTGGTGGGCAGCATGGTGCCCGTGCTGGGTATGGGAGCCGCTCTGTGCGACTGCAGGGTCTCTGCTGTCCTTGGGGAACCACAGTCACCTACAGCACAACCTCATAGGTGCCACTGCCAGGGTAACAGGCATCAGCACATTAGTCCAGTTCTTAAAGCATCTGTTCTTCGTGGTGATTTTAAAGGGGAGGAAAAAAAAGAGGGCAGAAAAGGAAACATGAGAGAAACCGCCTGTAAACTGGAAGTGAAGTGCGCATGCAGCGCGGTGCTCAGGGCTGGCTGTTGGCGAGAAGCCTGGGCAGGCGGCTCTCAGGATGCTTCAGTATCACAGCCCTGCTCTAAGCAAAACTTGCTGTGAGTGAGTGGCCTTTATTCACTTGCTACAGCATCACTTTAAATATACAATACAGCTAAGTGAAATGATGGAAGTTTTTTATGTATTATATGTATATTGACCATAAGATATACAGAATGTGTCTTAAGTGAGTGGATTTAATCCATTTTAAGATCGTTTATGTACTTTGCCTTGAATTTTGTTGCTTAAAACCTGAAAGGTAACTTTCTAACTTGAACATTCCTTCTGAAATTCAAATAAAGGATAGTTTGGTGTGTTCAGATCTCACGTAATGCACTGCACTTTAGGTGTGTGGAGGCTGTAAGCTGAACGTGCTGTTCTGGCACCGATGAAAGTGTGGGGCTGGCAGGGGCCACCCTCCCATGGCTTCTGCTGGGTGGGGGGAGCGGTGAGGCAGGGGACAGCCATCCTGAGAAACCACAGAAACCAAATGCTGTCTGGCTCGGGCCACTCTTCTCTTGACTCACCTCAAAGAGGGAAGCTTTCTCAGTCCAGAACCATCTCATGCGGGGTTCCATGCTTCAGTAAGTCAGAAGTAGAAACTCTCTGAGTAAATGTCCCATTTGGCCTGAAACGGAGGATTATCATAGTGCAGAAGAATAACATTTTCAGTAGTGTAAGGGACCTTTATCCTGAACCAAGAGTTGCTGCCTTATTTCCAGTTCCTCTCCTCTTGCTGTTCTGTTGCTGTTGGAAAGAAGGATTTCTGAGCAAAATGTCAGGGTTCTACTGAACAACTCTCACTTTCTAAAATGTCATGGATCATTGTCAGGTCCCTCCTGCACCAGATAGCAAAGAGTTCTGTTTCTGCCATTAGAAAACAAAGTAAGTAATAAAACACTCGATATTTAGAGAAATGCCTAGTGGTTTCCCATAAATGTACACTGCAGTGGAAGTTTACTCTATGGTGTACTGCTCTGAAAAAGAAAATACACTGTTACCTGTGCGTGCAGCGAGTAGTGTGTCTGGGTGCAGTGTTGGGGCGCTTCTGACCCCGGGTGGGAAGCACAGGGGGTCAGTGCGGTCCTTCCTGCCTGGCGTTACCCACTGCCACCTCGAGATCACCTGCGGGCACCCGCCTGCACCAGGGCAGTTTTGAGCCTTTTGCTTTTTCAGTGTTGGGTTGTTAGGGTTTTTTGTTTGTTTTGGTTTGGTTTTTTTTTTTTGTATGTTTTGTTGGCTTTTTCAGGACTGTAAAGACTGTACTTCCTTCAACTTTGCCAAAGTTTGTTTTTTTTCTCTTTTTCTCCTCCCTTGTTCCTCCTTACAGGTAGACATACTGTAATTGTGGATGAAGCAAGCGTGTACCCACTGTCCTGATCTTTGCTCAAGTTGTTCCTTTGGATTGGTGGCCTGATCTTGTGGTGGTGCTCCCCTGTATTTAATTATGCATAACAAATTGACAGAGCCACACAGTGCTGTGTCTGTCCATAGCCCATCACGGGGCTGTGAGACAAGTGGTGTATCTGACAATTCAAGCAATTTAAGCTCTTGTTCTTAAAAGCAGGTACATGTAATGCCCGGTGCCCGTTTTGTTACCTGAAGCTGATGGGTGTCCCTGAACGTTCCTGCTCCCTGCGGGGACTGACACAGGCTCTAAGTGCTCACGCGCAGGGAAGGGTGACGTTTCCCACACAGAATAGTTGTACTCTACAGCCTGGATCTTTGGCCCTAATTTTTTTTTTTTTTGCAAGGTGGGAGATGGAAAAGGTTGGCACAAACCATTTTTGCTTGTTCCAGGGAAAGATGTTTACAACTTTGTATGTATTTTAGAAACTTATTGTAACACTTTTTAACTTGTGAGAAGAGTTTCCATGGTAAACTTGAAGCCTGTTGTCCTAATGAGAATACAGATTTTTGGATAATGGGGAGTGCAGTCTGAGCTTGCAGAAGCTGCTGATTGTGATGCTGCTTGCTTACACCACAGGAGGGAGTTATACATCATTCTTTCAAATTGCTTCAGTCCTAGCACCGTTTTTCCATAGTACAGTGCATTTCAGTTGATAAATATGCTGACTGTGACTTGTGTTATGAACTGTCACTGCACCTAGGTTAATATAAAAATCAATATGCAGCAGTATTGTATTTTAACTGTTTACAACTGAACTCTGAATGGGCTTTATCACGCTATTTAAAAACAAATAAAAATCTTAAGAAAATATATATCTTTCGTCCACACTCGGCAAAAGGGTTGGGTTTGAGTTCTTCTCATTCTGGTTTCTCACTGTATAAATTGTACAGAGATATTTAAAGGGACTGTGTTTCTGACAAGGCTGAGTCAGATGGTGAATGGCTGTTTCAGAGGCACAGTTTGGGATGTGCGTTTACTGAATACCAAACAAATTTAAAACCCACCTGAGGAGTCTGTGTCCAAGTTCTGGGCTGCCTCAGCCACACTGGCCCACAGTGTTCTTTCGCAGGCATTATTTTACATGCTTTAATTCTTTTAGTGACACTCCTTAACATACCAGTTACTGTCAACATAACTCTGAGCTATTATTTCCTCACTGACCGGCTCTGATTTTGCACCATCCCTTGGGGAAGGGAAGGCAAACCTGGGCTGAGTCTGTAGAAGGGCTGCAGGAACTCCCCTGCATCAGTTGGGGTGGTGCTGCTGGATGTTCCTCCTCAGGGTTAAAGTTACCAGAGCATTAATAGATGCACCAAACCTCCTGGTTTTGATGAATAAAATACATTAAAGGAGTGGAATAAATATGTGTCTTCTGCTTAATGTTGAGCATTAAAAAAAAAAAAATTTAAAAAACCAAACCCCTCACTCTTCAGATCGCTCATCTGGAAGTTGCTATCAGGTTGACTCTTTGATTCCAGACTCAAAAGGCATAATTAACTTACAGTTTTTGTTTGATCTCAGGGTTCCTTGATGCTGCAAGTGATAGCATTTTTCCTCAAAAGGTATTGTAATGTGCTGTATTTATTCTGAAAAGCAACGGTATTGACAACCCTGAAGAAAAGGCTGATACCTTGAGTACAAAATTAACACCCACTGTTTCTCTTGATGATGACGAATGCTGAGAGCATCTTTTCCCTCCAAACATGCATTTAACAGAAAAAAAGGGGAAGCAGGAAATGAATGTACTGATCTCCTAAGGACTGTGAAGTTTCAGCACAAGGTGGGACATAGCTGTAAAGGAAGTGTCACCTGCGTGTCCCTGGATTCCTCATGGAATTGTTTCTCACTTCTTTGGCTGCCCAGCACCTTCCAGCCACTCGATGTGACTGCAGGGTCATCTGCCCTTAATTTCTCAGTTGTCATCCCTGTCAGGTGGTTTAGTGGTAGTTTTATTTATAAATCTATTTATCTATCTATGAGTGTCATACCTGCAGTACCTGGGGAACTTCAAGGAACTCAGAATCTTTCTGCAAATCAACTCAGGAACAGACGTGCCACCATGTGTGTCCAAACCTTTTCCTGTTGGGATCCTCTAACTTTGGGGTTGTCCAATTCTTTGTTCATCTCTTACTACATAATTCTGTGAGAGCAGCTCATCTGTGCTGGAGCCCAGCTTTCCTCTGTGCAAATCCCTTTGCAGAAGGACCTTTTGTCAACTTAGACCCATCACAACATTCACCCCGTCAATGGGTTTGTGGCAGGTATCATAGCAGCTTAGAATCAAAGAAACAAAACCTCAAACCAGAAACAAATACCAAAGCTTCTACTGAAGATATGCACGTTTCTTAAGGAGCTGATTTTTTAAAAGCAAAGGAGTACTTTACCTTCCATTAAAAAAGAAAATATCAGATGGGGGTCTTGTCACCAAGAACTGTGGTGTGCTGTAAAATGCACATTATGAGTCTCTGGAGTGTTAGGAAGTGCTATTGTGTCTGTTTGTTATCACGGGTATTTTCTAGCCATATCAAAACCTCTTTATTTATCTTTATTTATCTTTAACCTCATAGTTCAAGGAAAAGAGGGGAAAAAAAAACCCAAACACACACATTTTGTAGTTCTTTCAAGTATTATGCATTATTAAAAGTATCCACAAGGGCAAAGGACCAAAACCAACACATGAGACAATGCTCACCTCATGCTCCCTGAACAAAAAGTCGACCGTGATGACGAGCAGGGTGTTTTCCATGCTCTTGTTGGGGGGCTAGTGACTGCAGCCCTTAGTCACTTTAGCTGGGAGTTACTCACAAAATACCCTCCTAAGCTCACTAATCCTGTCTTGCTTCATTTAATAAAACCCTTTTTCTACAGCAGAAGTTTCCTGTTTCCTCCCAGACCTCAGCCTGGCATTCCAATACTGCACCCTGCCACCCCGCCTGCGAGCACAGCCAGCCTGCTCCATGGCTGCAGCACTTAGAGCATTCCCAGCGTCTGGGCCTTGCTCCCCTCCTGCCATATAAAAGCATTAAGATTACGAAACCCCAAATAATATTTTTATGATACTGTCGAGCACTGCTGTAAGGCTTTGCCTGTGCACCTTCAGGTGTCTGTTCCTTTAGGTCAGGTGTGTAAATGCAGAATCTTCTGTCAGGCTGAAAACCAGAAACTACTACAAAAACTGGATTTACTTGTCAAGACAGACAGAAAATGTTAACCTTTTTCAAAGTTGGACAGCCTTCTTTCATCTCCTGTTCCCTCCAGCTGCTTTCCGAGTGAGAGCATCTGCGCAGACGGCGGCAGTTCCCCCTCCTCCTCGGTGCTGACCAGCAGGAGTTCCCCACAACCCACTGGTTAAAACAAAAGCTCTCTGGTCTGTGTTGTCGCTGTCAAAAATGATTTTCAGAGCTCTTCCTCGCATTTTCTTTCTCGATTACAATCATTCATTTGCAGTTGGTAACTGCACCTTCTGATTTCTATTTAGCTGAGCTACTTGCCAGTGCCAGCAAGCCACAAGTCCTTGGAGACTTTCATCACTGCATGTTTTGGTCGGTTCAAGCTTCTTGGCTACTTGCTCAATTTGCAGTTAATTCTAATATATTTTCATAAAGTATCTGTAAGGCATTGTAGCTCTTCTGAAGGGGCTATTGGACAGTTTCTCTTTCCTCCCATGGGAAGTGTTTTTTCTGAAGACCTCCATTGAAATAGCACTGTCCAAAGGCTTGATTCCATTTTGTATATTGTTACTACAGTTACTACAAAAGAATGCTTTTATCAGTGAAGACACCTCTGGTAGGTACTTGTTACTGGTCTGTACTGCTCAGCCCAGCAGCTGATCGGCTGGGGAAGGCGCTGCATTCTGCCTCCCAGCCATGACAGGCAATGACTCACACGAGGTGACTCCACTCAGCCCCACAGACAAACCTGAATAAACTCCAGGGGGAAAAAGACCCACCAAGAAAAAAGAATATTTGAAAATATTCTTGGTTTGATTTCAATAGGTCACTTTGACAGAAACATGGGATGAGAAGATGTGAATTACAACTTGGGACAAGAGGCAACACAAATATTTCCCTTTATAATAGGAACACAGATCCCAGGGAGAAGGTGGGGCTAAATAAGGACTGGAAATGGGCTCAGAGGAAATAAGAATGCAAAAGTATTTTACATTTGTTTTAAGGAAAAGGAACAGTATTTCCCCTCAGAGTTACTTTTGTTGCCCTTCCTACATACACCTTAGGATAACACAGAAGTAGGTGTTGTAGGCCATTAAAAACATGGAGAAAGAAGCGAGGTTTTGGGTTGAGTTTGGTTTTGCATTTCAGAAAGTGTAACCAATAAAGAAGAAATGTGATAGTAGGCTTTAACTTTTTAAGTAACTTAAAGTGGCTTTAGCTGGACAAATCCCAGCCTCAATCCTGTAATCCCATCACAGGAGATCAGCACTGGTGTCCAGCTCGTTGGCTCCACTGGAGCCCCGTCAGCATGAGGATCTCCCCACAGGAACCTGGTGACAAGCTCTGCGCTTGGGTGTTTGGGGGAATAGCCATAAATTCTGGCCAGGTCAAAAGCCAAGGCCTCCCGACAGCAGAGTCCATGTGAACCTTCCCAGCAATTCGGTGGAGACAATACCACGTTGCATCTTTCCAAATATTGCACTCCTTGCAGAAAAACAAGTGCATTATTTTGAAACAAAGAGTCAGCATTTACCAACTGAGAAGTACAAAAATAAAATACACAATGTCCAAAGTTACAGCATATTGGACGGTCTTCTAAACCAGAGAAAACTTCTAGGAATTCCACTTCACAAAATAAAATAATTTGTTACTCTATTGGAATGATTAAATTGATAACAGCTTTGGCTATGAATTTTTACACAGCTTTAGTCACTACTGGTTTTTTAATTTTAGATATTCTCACACAAAGTGCACAAAGATTTTGTTAACAAGGTTATTACAGCTTTTTATGCAAAGTAAGTGTAACAGTGGGGGGTTTTGATATGGTTTGTTTTGTTTTTTTCCCTTGGAATAGAGGGGAGTTGGACTAGATGATCTTTAAAGGTCCCTTCCAACTCTGTCAAATCTGTGAATAATACATTTTAATTTTTGTTTTTCTCAACTATATACTGTTTACCTGCGATATACTGTCTCTTGTGTTGCTTTGTTTAAATTCAGCTGCCTGATGTGGTGTAATTAAAGAAAAAGAAGTTTAATATTTTTGTCTACTACTAATAATCAAGAAAATATATTGAATGATTTTCTTGAAATGGTGAGTTAATGAAGTAACACTAAATTATGTTAGTTAGAAAATCCTTACAAGAAATTAGGTTGTTAGAAGAAATGTCTATGAAAAAGTATTTTCAGAGCTCATTTTCTTTTCACAGTTTAAATCACAACAAATTCTGCTTTCAAATTAATCTGACAAACATGATACAAAAATCTGATATGTTGTAGTAAGAAAGAATGCAGAGTCATTTTCTCCCAGTAACTCTAAGGGATGCTGCGACTCACACGCAGGTTGGCAGAGTGGTTATAGTGTCTCCTTGCAATTTCCACTTCCAACAGAAGACATCCCAACAAGCAGTAACGAATTCAACAATTCAGGGATAATTTTACATTACTTTTTTTTTAGCTTGTTGTTTTTATCGGTGTCTTTATTAAAGAAGTACTACAGAAGTGTTAAACAATTGCTTATGTTAGGCAGGAGAAATTATTTTAATGAGGCAGATTCCAAACTCAGAGGTGGGGTCTGCAGCTAAACTTTAGCTAATGGGCTCATGAGGAACCAAAAAAGAGTTCCCGTTATTTAACCAATTACTGAAGGTGAGTGAGGTGTCTCTGTGCAAAACTGGCTGAAACCAATGTAATATGTCCGTAACAGCTTTGCAGCAGCCTTTACAGAGCTTCTTCACAGAATCACAGAATCACAGAATCTTCTAGGTTGGAAGGGACCTTAAAGAGCATCTTGTCCAACCGTTCTTGCTTATCATACTCCCAGCATACCTCTAATCTTGTGATCTAGAGATAAAAGACCATTTCATTACCATAAAATATGAAACTGTATTTTTCTGACTGCATGTAAATAATCACATACTAATATTTACATATAAACATACAGATGCATAAGTATCTTTCCTTGTTTAGCTCAAGAATAAATTCCTGCTCAAGTGCTTTCCATGAATGATAAAAAGTCCAATAGCAAAGACTGGAAACACACACCTCAGAGCTATCCTAAGCCTTGTAAAACCAGACCTTTCTTTTCTGTTGCATTATTCTGGAATGAATATAGATCTTTCAAAATCCCAGTGTGATAAAGACCCTGCTCTCCTCATTCCTATTGCCTATGGTCAGTGTTCTGGAATAATATCAGTTATAATAAGCAGTTTAGATTTCTGAGAAGACTGCTCTATCTGCATTCATCTGCCGTTACTTGCAGTTTCAGAATCTATTAAAAACCATATTATCTCCTTTGTAATAGTTTCAAGTCAGCCTTTCATTATTTTAGCCAAAGAAGATGAAGACGACTTTATATCTCTATCTATATATCAGCTTTACTAAAACAGAATGAAATACATTTACAGAACAGGACAAATTACGCAGAAAATCCAGATCATTTCAGGGAAAAGCAGCAGCTAGAAAAAGAACTGCCAGGCTACTGCTCTTTATAAAGAGTAAATCTGGAAATTCCATAGAAGCAGTCAGGATGTGAAAGATTCAAATATAAGAAATGCCTAAAAATACTTCATGGATTGATTTAATCCTATGAAGGAGATAACCGTTCTTGTCAACAAGTTAAACAAGGTTTTCACTGTGAGTGAATGAATCCTTATTTAAGAATATAAATAGTTCTTAGATAACAGTCTATTTATCTTGCAAATGTGATCAAGGTGTTGAAAAAATTATGTGTTTTAATTGTAGTTATCTGCCATTTTGTTTTTCAGGTTTGGAGCCTTCCATCCACGCTAAGTTCTAGAAAAGCCTCACAGATGGGAACAAAGAGCAAGAGAACATTTTGTTAGTCATGAGAATTTAACTGTACTCATTACCCATCCTCTGCTGGAATTCCAGCAGGAATAGCAGAGTGGCTTTCCCAGGCAGAGGAGAACACGTCCCTGCAGAAGAGGGCTCAGTTGTTCTCAGCTGGCTCAAAAGATTCTCAGGCTTTTGAAGTGTCTCAGTCAACAGCAGATTTCAGAAGCTTTTATGTGAAAAGTCTCTTGGGTAGAAATGTACTGTTATTTCCTAAAGCTTTCAAGTCTTCCATAAGGAAATGGAGAAATACACCATTTAAACAAAATATTCTTTATCCAGTGTGAAAATGTTGAGCACATATTTACTGGAGTAGCTTTGTGCAGTAGATATTTTAAATGTGAATTTTTGCTATAAAACATGCTTTAGTAGTTCTGCTATGTTGAAAGCAAAAGATTTGCTTCCAAAACACATCTCCACCACCTTTGTTTAATTTGGGATGTCTGATGCAGATACCCTTGGAGGAGAGCTTTAGTAGTTCTGCTATGTTGAAAGCAAAAGATTGGCTTCCAAAACACATCTCCACCACCTTTGTTTAATTTGGGATGTCTGATGCAGATACCCTTGGAGGAGAGCTTGCTTTGGTACAACTGAGATTTCTGGTATTTGAAAATAAAATTAAACTTTTAAAGGTACACATTTAAAAAAAAAGGAAGCAAAAAATGTTGAATTGAGTGACTTTGTAAGACATTAGTTTTTCAAATGCGTCTATAGTACTTTGTACACTAAGTGATTTTTTTTTATGTTACATTTTCTGCCTGTTTTATCTGAAGCATGGCAATTCGCCAACCTTAGCTTTTAGTGATAAATTCTGTTACACAAAGCAAAAGGTTTTATATCTGAGGCCACTTCCTTCTGGTATTTTATCATCTTCCTGGTTTTGTCTGTTTTCAATAAATGCCTTTGTATCTTCACATCTTTTATTTGCATGTATACACAGATCCTTTCCTCTGTATTAAACCTGATAGTTGCAAGTTAATAAGGATAAAAAAGACAGACCGTTGACTTCCATTTCATTGCACTAATATACTTTATGGTTGTTTTTATATTACAGTATTAAAAGATCTTAATATATTGATATTAAAAGTATTTCCTAAATTTGGGAGTGGTGTGGGGAAGCAGGGGCTGATGTTTCGTAAGGTTTTTAAATGGAAATAATCTCTGGGTAGTGCTACATATGAGAACTAAAGATTGACACATGGAGGCTGGGTTCTCACAGTCAAAATGCCTTATTTTAGAGCATCTCAAATTTAAGCATATCAAGATTTAAAATCCAAAAGGAAATTATGGTGGAGGCCAAACATCTTTCCTTTATCTGTCCCAAGAGGTTGATTATTTCTGCCTTAGCAGAAGAACCTGGAAAACTCAGCAGTGAGGAGAAGCCAGAGAGATCTCTGCACATGCAGCAGAACCCAAAGAAACCCGAGGGGATGGAGAACTGAGTTAGAGACAGGCAGGGGACATGAATGAGACTGGAGGAAATAAAGTTGCCATGCAGCAAACCAGAGAAAAGCTTTTGGAACTCACAAGAAAGAGAAGCTGTCCCTGATGTCACTGCCCATTTTAGCAGTCTGTCATGAATTCCTCTTTCCCACAAGAAACAGTTACTAAGGATGTAAGCTGCAAATCATCATGTACTAAACTTTTTATGAAGCCAGTTTTGTTGTTGTTCTGTAGAACTATTGTTCTTTCACAATTATATTAATAGACTAAAAATAACAAGGGCAGTTCTATCAGACTTAAATTACAATTTTGTTTCTTAAGAATGATTACTTTAACTGTGTTGATTGAGATCACAGAAATCCTTTTCTGACCACAGAGGTATAAGGCACCAAATTCATCCCTCATGTAACTACACTGAGGTAAAGGGAGTTACATAAGGAATTAATTTGACCTGTCTCCTCCATTTCCTTGAAAAAATTCTTTGTTCTAGCACTTGCCAAGTTTTGACTTTGACTTTCCTTTGCTTAACATCTTCTTGTATTTAGAGACAGTTTCTCTAAGAAAGAAATACAGCAGGAGAAAAACAATTAAGGTGAAGGTCTGTTTTTTAAATTGATAGTACATTTCAATTATGGTAAGAAAACATCAAAACCTTTTTGCTTCGGTATAGAAGTATATAGCATTATTCTTACACCCACGAGGATATGAAAGGAATAAAATAGCTTGTACAGCTATGAGACGGAAAGGATTAAGTGGTGTTTTTCTGCCTCAGCGCCTGTGTGTTTCTTTCTAACTGTAGCAGTTGGAATAAACAGGGACCGTTTTTGGTTAGAGACAGTAAGAATTTAAAATATTACACATCACCTTTTAACAGAGTCACCTTCCTTTTTCACCTGGACTCAACAGGAGTTACATATTCAAAACTACCCCGTAGGAGAAGCTGACAGCATACTCTCCCCAGTACAACTGTCATGCCATGATACAATACATTCGGTTTCTGGATGGCGACGTGGCACAAATTCAACCCTCCAGTACAAAGTTAATTAAAAAACCAGAACCCTCATAAAACAAGGAAAGGAGAGTCGGTTTACTCTTAATGATTTGACATTAGAGTCTGTCTTTGTGCTGCTGGTATGAGGCCAGGATAATGCTTAGTCTGAACACTAACCACAGCTGGCTAATCTTGGCAGGAATGCAGTTACATGCTCATATTTGATCTTGATCAATTTATTACTATGAGATGATTGAGTATTGCACAGACTAGCTGTTAACAAGCGTGGAAGTCCAGCTGTAGGCACAGTGTGACAAGGATTGAGCATGAGGATCAGAAAGTGAAATTGATGGGAGAACCTGTGGTTCAGTATAAGGTTAGAATTATGTGGGGACGTTGCCCCCACTGACAAAATAACTATCCTTCATCCACACCAACTGTGGGGCACACTCTATTAACACTGCAGCTGTGCCAATGCCGCTATTTGTGGGACCAGAGTGTGAGCTTCATCAATGGAATTGCTCTGGTTAAAAATTATTAGTTTAAACAAAGAGAACTTTTATGATCTGGATTGCGTGATCTGAGTTACAGCTTGGCTTTGCAAATGGTTGCATGAACAGCTGAGAGGGCACTAAAAGTCACAATCATTAGTTGCCAGTTTCTGCTCCTGTCTCAATTTATGGTTCCTTATTTATTAATCCCAGATTTGTGCCCTGCTGACTAGCCAGCAGCAGGATCTGCACCAGGTCATGTGGAGATACGCAATGGCATCTCAGATGCTCCCTGGTGGATCGACAAGAGCACCTGGTCCAGCCCTTCCAGCCTGTGTCACGAGTGAGCCCAGCCTGTCACTTGGCTGCCACACGTACTGAGGGGTGCCAGCTCTGTCCCCCTGCAGAGGTGTTTAAGAATGGGTGGGGAGGAGGAAGGGATGGAGGGGGCCTCCCCTCCTACCAATACAACTACAATAAATGTCTCCACACGCAGAGCAGGCCTGGCGTGGCATGCAGCCCAGCTACCACTCCCAGGGCAGGACGAAGGAGGAGTTCCAAATTCCCAGACCTTGTGAGACTGGAGAGCAGTACGTGATAACACATTTACCCATCCCAAGCTGGAGTGAGCCAGCAGAGCTGAATGCACAGACTGCGTGCACTTCTCAGGGTGGGAACCGCCCGGCTATACTCAGTGCACTCTCCTTTGAGAATTATTTTACATCAAACTCTTTCATTCTCCCGAGATAGACAGAAAAATCCTCTCAAGCTTCACACAAAATTCCAGTCATGATCTGTTTCAGCCCATGTCCTTTGAATCCAAGTCCTCTTTTTCTGTTATTTTATGCACAACTTTCACACTAGAAAGCACCCTCTTTGTGTCTAGTACTATGCATAATTAATACAGGCAGAACAAGTTCTAATGCAAAGTGTAATTCAGATTATCAGCATTACAGAGCTGGGGGGGGACCTCCACAATTTTTACTGCATTTGGTTTTCCTCACTGGGACATTCTGGTATTCTTTACCCAATGACTCACCAGTGGCCCTACCAGTGTTACACAATGGAAACAAGCACTGACTTCCGAAACCAGTAATATCTGATGCTAGGAGTAGATTAAGCCCATTTAGAAGTCTTTAAAAAAAGCAACGTCAAAATATGGGAAGAATTGAAACAAGGTGCAAATAAGATTCAGGAGATGATTTAAAAGTTCATCTGGAGAAAAACCCATGCAAAATTCTCCAAAGAGAGGCATCTTCAACTTCAGGGTCTTTGATAATTTAAGGGAATGAGCTTCCTACCCATACAAAAAAATACCATTCATAAAAGATGTTTGACTTGCTAAGCTTCAGCTTTTATTTTCCCCAAAGCAATATAGAATGCTCACATGTAAAGTTTTTTCAGACTAAATGAATGGTGCAAGCACATTTGAAACCATTAAGACAACCAGCAAACAGATTTTCCATAAAAGTGTTTTCCCAGCTGAAACAGGTAGGATATGTGCGACAGCATAAACACCTTAAGAAACAATCCATAGCTAAAACCTGCCTGGCAGACAGAGGAAGTCAAGGAGTTTGCCTGAAGGGTTTAAGAATACCAAATTATTCAAGTACAGATAAATTAAATAAAAAAGGGGGGGGGAAAGATGACAGACTAAGACCTTCCTGCCTGGAAATTATTAGGCAATGCTCCTTAAAAAATAAAAATTATTGGATTGTCTAGATTTGAAACAAAAGTATTCTTCAATCAATGCTGATCCTCAGCAATGGCTGAGGATTGATGACAGTGATTCTGACTGTCAACCAGACACTGTCTTAAGAAATGTAATGCTTGCACCATTTTTCTAAAAATGCAAGCATCTAAGTGAACTAGTAATAAAATGAGACAAGTAATTCTAGTTTACAAAATGTTTCACAACATCTGTATTCTTAAAGGTGTATCTACATTCTTTGAGATATATCTATATTCTTTAAGATATATCTATATCCTTTAAGAATGTATTCTTACAACTGCACAGATGTTCATGTCTTTAAGAGTAACTGTTCTCCTTAAGGGCAACTATAAAATCCTTCTTACCAAATCTAACAGAAGTCACAACAACCCGGACTTGCGAATTAGCACATTAGACCGAAGGCACAAAATGGACATACCTGCATGCAGGGTGACAACACCTTTAACTAGGATTTCCAAGATTCTTCCTTCCAACAATAAGGTGCATTATTTTATCTCCTTGTGTCTGACACTGTCTGGTCTGATGGCACAACAGCAGATAATTTGTTTCTTTCTGCATTGAGAAAATTCAGAATTGGATTTCTTGTCTTTGAATACAATGTTACCATCTACTTCCCAATTACTACCCATGTAATTAAGATTAAGCATCTTTATTTCTACAAGTAAATTGAAGGTGAATAATGAAGATTTTTTTTCAGAATTTCCATTAGCCAATAAAGACCAATCCAGAAAAAAAGGAACCCGCTGAGGAAAGGATATGATAACCACAGGGCTTTCCTACTCTTGAATTCTTTGATTATTTGAAAAAAAAAAAAAAAAGGTGTGTGTGTAAAGAGTAATTTTCATTTTTATTCACTGCTGCTTGGAATCTGGTTCAGATTGAAATCCATATAAATGGCCTCATATTTAGTAAGCCTTTCAGACCACAAAAATGTGATGTAAGGGATTCAGCTGTCTTCACTGACTCTCTGAGTAGGGACAAATGTCACAACAGATGTGCTCCTGACCCCTTAAAATCAAAAACGGTATGATAAATTACTACTTAGTGGAAACTGAATCAAAACACATACTAAACAATCCAAAGAGGGAAAAAAAGAAGACATGGTGCATTACCTGAAAATCCAGAAAATAACCACATTATCATCAAGGAATAAACTCTGCCAACAGCAGTTTTTGGAGAAGGCCAAATTTCCCCCTAAAAATAATTCTAACAAACCAGCTATTAGACTATTATTTACACAAATGAGACTATGATGTTCTTCCAACACAGAAGGTTACACTTGTGGATATAAAACTGGCAAAACATACTTGTGGTAAAAATAGAGCTATAACTACAGAAGGGATGTCAAGAAAGAATAAAAAGATCAAGAAATCTTTAGGAAACTGTTGATTGAAAGCCGTATTAATATGGAGAGAAAAAATAAAATCCATATGTATTTCAAAACAGAGGAATGATCAAAGCAGAATGAACAAAGTAGATGCAAGAGAATTATTCACAAGTAGGAAATAGTTTATGGGAGCGTATCCTCAAATTTGCTGAGATTGCAACCTCTCTGGGTCCTGGTGTCTTTGTTGGTAGGGAACTCCCCAGCAGTTAATGGCAGAGGCCTCATTACTGTTGAATTACCAAAAAAACAGAGCAGTTCTGCTATGGTAGAACTACTGTAGCTAGGATATAGAATTATGACTGTAATTCTTCAGCTGATTTTGTACATTTTCAAAAAATCTATTCCTGACCTAGTTAGGTTCTAGCCAGACATGAGACTTATTTTATACAAAGGAAAATCAGACAAGGTCAAAGGCTTGATCTTAAAAGTTTCTACAGTACATCTCACCTGAAGATTACACAGCTTTGTCCAGTAAGCACCTTGTACACAGAACTAACAGTTTTATGCCTAGAATACCGGTAGGATCAGGCCCATGCAAAAGTAAGTCTATTTACAATATACACAATATGTATGAACATTTGAAGTTTTAAGGACTATTTAAGGACTAATGCCATCATTTCAGAGACATACAGCCTTGAAGAAGACACAGTGATCTCAGTACTCTTTTGTACTCTGTATCACTAATAAGTCATCCTACTAAAATGGGACTGTAAAGAACAATTTCCCTCTACAGGGTATTGAAGTACATATGTTTCAAAGTTACAATAGAGTAAGCTACACATTCAATAATGTGGAACACTGAAAATGTAACTATTTGCTCGAGTTAATAATGAAGTTACAATTTTTTACTTATCTCACAAGTTTGGAATTGTCTAATTTCACCATGAAGTTTATGTAAAATATCCCAACTCATCACTTCTAACTAGGACAGACTTTTTTTCATACCTTGCTTGCATCACAAAACCATTTTTATGCTTGCTATCGATTTGGAGAATTTTAAAGCCTAGTATTGCCTCCATGAAGTCAACAGGAATTTTGCACTGAACCGGTGGGAGCAGGACTGCTCTCCATGGCTCGCTCTTCTCTGCCACCAGCATTAAGGATTGGCCTATCTTTTGTGTTAGAACTTTCTGTACAGCAAAAGTATGTTGTTATACTAAAATGGAAGAAAGGAAGGGAGGAAGGAAAAAAAGGATACTAATAAAGGAAAACAACAAAAGAATGTATTTTATATAAAAGCGTAAACCAACACAAATTAAATGAAAGCAACCTGTAACCAATTATACGATTAGATTTTTTCTCATGAATCAGATTCCCCTCTAATGTCAGTTAACAGTTTGCTCAGTGTGGAAAAATATTCAAGACCATTGCCAGTCCATCTGCATTCAGACTTATTTTAAAACCACCATGTAACTGCACTTTGTAGACACACATGTCAAAATAAATCTCTTACCGAGGTAATCCTTCTGGTTTATATAATCATATCCTTTTTATACACTAACTTACTAAACTTACAACAATTTTTAATTTAAGATATGAAATACAAAATATTTAAAATGTTTGTGATGTTTATGACTTCTAGATGGGGTAAAACGCTTTATGGCCAGGAAAGGGGCTGTACCACTTCCAGCGGGGTGCCAACTCCCCGGTGGTGCTCTGCCCCACGCCAGTCCACAGCAGGAAAATGAAAACCCCGATATTTTCCTGTTGGCTGACCCTTTCCTCCCACAGCTTCCTATCTGAGTAAAATTTTGACACCAAAGGTTTTAAACACACGAAGAGGGGTGGTGCCGGGGAGGGGGGGGAGCCGGTCCGTGCCCGCAGACTCTCGCTTACCTTCGCCGACACCCGGCTCCCGAGCACCGCACCGAGGCACTGCTGAGGCACCGGCCCCCGGAGCTGTCACCGGCAGAACCTCCGTGACCCCATAGGCCCCACAGGGAGCCATCCCCTCTGCACAGCGGGATCCTCACGGCGGCGGCGCCGGGGAAGGGCCCAGCACCGGGACCCGGTGTCAGCAAGAACGATCAGAAAACACGCAGAAGCACCACCGTGTGCCCAAGCGCCTGTCCGGAGCCTCCAGCCCACCTCGTCCCCTGGGACTGGCCCTCAGGCCAGCCTGGCCCTCGACACCCTGTCACCTCCCGCCCTTTGACCCGACAAAGACCCAGCGCCTCCGCCGCCATTTCCCGGCTACCGAAGACACCGGCGACGATCCCAGCCGCCATAAACCCCACTGACCCGGCGATTCCCCTCCGCCGTCGCCTTCCTGCGTCGCAGGTCGGGCTCCTCTCGGCCCCCTACCGCCCTCCCGTGCCTAGCCGCCCGCGGGGAAGCCCCTTCAGGGCCCTCAGCGCTGCCGGGCGCCGCACGAGACCCACTGAGGGGGGGGTACGGCGACCAGGAAAGGCGGGCGGGGGGGGCAGGCTCTCCGCCCCTGAGGGGAGGAGGCGGCTCAGCGGCGGCCGGCGGCCCAGCAGGGGCGGTGGCGCGGGGCGGCCGGGCCTGCCTCCCCTCCGCCCCTGGCGGGTCACATGAGAGGGGCGGGCGGCTGGGCCGCGGCCGCCGGGGCTAGAGCAAGGCTGGGCGGAGAGGGACGGGGCGAAGGAGCGCGGCGGCGAAGGAGAAGAAGCAGCGGAGGCGAGGTGCTGAGCGAGCGGAGCGATCCCCAAGCCTCCCTCAGCCGCGGCCGCTGCGGCGCGCTCTGCCTGCGGTCCCGACATGGACGAGGAGGGCGGTGGCGGCGGCGGTGAGTATCGGGGTTGCGCGAGGGGATGCGGCCGCTCGCCACTGAGGAGGCCGCGGTGGCGGCCGCGGCACCCCACTGCCGGGAGGGGCCGGCCGCCCCGCAGGCCGCCCCATTCGCTGCCGCTGCGGCCCCTCCGTCCCGCCCGCGGCCCCTGGGCGCTGCGGGGCCGGGTCGAGCCGAGTGGAGCCACTGGAGCAGCCGGTACAGAGCGGTGTCGGTCGTGGCGGGGGCTACCCTGGAGCTGGCGGCCACAAAGGGGTCTGTGTGCCCCGCGGCGAGGCGGGGGCGGCGGAGCGGGGCAGGGCGCGGTGACAGCCCGCGGTACGGCTGGGCTCCCCAGCCGGGGACGGCAGAGCCGGGGGCGTGTGTCTGGCCGCGTACAAGCGGTGCGGGGGTGACCGGGGGGCTCCGTGCGGGGCGTCCCGGGGGAGTCTCGGTGTGCCTCCGGGGTGTTCCTCCTGGTTTGCACAAGGCGAGCTGTTCCTAAAGGGAGCGCATTCGCGTTGCCAGATACTACTTTTAGAAAATCCGGGACAGCATCTTGGGGGAAGCTTTTATTTTTAATTTTCCCCTTTCGGAGACCGGCTCAAGGCGCTGCAGACTTGGAACACGCTTCCCCCCTTTAATCTAGATTGTGTTTTGTGAGTGCGTGTGTAACGCCGCTGCCCGAAATAACCGGCTCTTGTGTATCATCAGCGGTAATAGTGGCTGAGGAGCAGCTGGTCCTGCCCCGGGGCAGGGGGTGACTGGATGCGCTGCCCTATATTCTCTGTGCCGGTGGTGGCGGTACCCAGTGAAGCGATGAGGGTATCTCTGAAATAAAAATGCTGAACAGAGTGCCTCTGAATGCATTGGCTTATTTCTAAATAGGTAAAGTAAGGGCTAAGCCTGGTGTGATTAATAGTTGCACAGTATTTGCTAATTCAAAATATAATTACCCAGAACTCGGAAATCAAGTGGGTGTGGTGTTTGTTTTGACAACTTGGAGGAAAAAAAAAAAGCTGTGATGAATCAGAAAAATAATTCTTCAAGCAGTCGCCTGGAAATGTGGCCATTTCTCAGCAGACACTTTTGCTCATTTTGTCTGTGATAGATACAAGTCTATAAAATAAAGTCTGAAAAAGGAAAACAAAGGACAAACCAAACCAGTCCAGAAAAGTTATTATTTAAAACAGCTGAACACTGTAATTGTAAAGAATAGAAAGCTCATTCAATTCAAAATTGTTATTTTCACAGGATTAGGGACTTGCATTTCTTGTTAAAGGAAACAAACATGCTTATTATTGGTACTAACCTTGTGTAATATAGTTAATTGCATGAAGATGTAAAGTAGAAAATGGATATATTGCTGAATCAATCTTTTGTAAGTTGTTAAGCATTTCAAAGTTGGATTTTCACCGGAGGAAAAACACTTGGGACCTTAGGAGAAGACAGTCTGTATTTAGCTAGAGGCTGGTTCTGTAGGCGAAGTCAGATTTTCACCTAACATGCGAGTGAAACCACTATTTTATTTATAACTTCATATCACATTAATAAACATGTTGCTTTTTTAGGGACAAATTACAATATACTGCATGTTCCTCCTTACTTGACGTCATTGTAAAACAATTGAAGAGTAATGAGACTGGAAATTTTTTTCCAATCAAGTCTATTTGACGTTTTACATTGGCTTCTTGTGAATATTGTACTTTTTTCTTGCATAGAGAACTGGTCTGGCTTTTTCTTATGGACTGCTGTCACTTTGGAACACTAGGATTAGTTAGGTTCATTTCCAGCTAAGGAATTGGTATTCTGAAATGAAAGGGGGGGTATTTATTTATTAACAACACCAGACATGTGGAAAATGGATTTGACAGCCAATTTTAAAATCCTTTGGTGCCACTGAATAGTGACAATTAAGAGGTACCAAGGAAGTCTGGCCAGGGCAGCCCTGTGTTTTGAACCTCAGCAGGATATTTGCAATCTTAGAAAAAAAAAAAAAAGCAATTATTGAGTGAGAAGCTCATAGAGATAAGCATATCGTTGTGCACAGGTGCTTCAGGAAGTATGCAAAATTATTTGAGGACTGCACAGAATCACCCTAATTAGAGACTTGAACTAGATAAGCATCTAAATATCTAGGACATTAAGCTGTGATTCAGCAGGTAAACTGCTGTTCCTGGCTCAGCTCTGCCTGCTGCCTTGCTCTTCAGTGTAATTTGCATCCTATGCTTCAGTTCCCTCCTTTGTCAAATGGGGTCAGTTGCTTTACCACCTCTGGTAAAAACTGTGAATGCAAACAGAGCAATGTAAAATTTGATTTATTATTTTAGAAGCACTTGATGGAAGAGAAATGTTAATTAAGGGAATTGTTCTTAGTGCTGCTTTCTCTTTTGTGTGTGGAGCCCTGAATAGGGGCATGCGTTTATATTATACAATCCACTTACACACAAGCCTCCCATTGATTTCAGCAGAGGCTCTTTGCATGGATTATTGATGCGATATGATCCCAGTCAGTTGGTGTTTCTCTCAACCACCTTTTGTGTTCCGATTAAAATATCTCTGTGGTTCAGTTAATCCACGAAATTTCTCCTCCTCCCTCTCCTCACTTGGTTTAAAACTGCATCTTTTGTGATTTGACTGAGGCTTTTCTTTGTGCTTACTTTTACATGGTGGTGGTACCAGGGAACAGATCCTTATGTTGGATAGTGCTGTTGACGGGAGATGGTGTGGTTGTGTACCACTAAACAGTAAGTGACATTCTGCACAAGGCCGAAATACATAAACAGTCAGTGCTGGAGGCACAGAATAAAAGACTTCTCTTTGTCTTTCTGAATTTGAGCCTAGTCATGTGGTAGCTTTGTGGACCCCCAAATTCAACTCCGTGACATTCCTCTCGGAAAAGACTACAGGATGATTATTTATCAGCTTCTGTATGTACCTTTGTATTAAGCTGTCTCTATGAAGGCTGTGCTGAAAGGTTAAAATCTTGCTTCTACTTGACAAATAAGCCAAATTACAGCACTGATTATGGCATGGAGGTTTCCCTACTGTTCCCCAAACTCTGCTTTCTTTCTGAATGTTGAAGGCTTTTTGGGGAGTGAGCAGTTTGGTTGCCAGGCTGTGTGAGTTGCTGCCTGTACTCGCTGGCGATGGTGCCAGGTTGCAGGCTGATGCTGTTCTGTGAACAGCCATTCACGAGGACTGAGACCAAGAGACCAGATTGTCTTGCAGAGGACTCAGGGTAGTGGATTTGCTGCCACGCCAGATCTAGCAAGATGACTTCTGTTCTTCTGCAGGGCAAAACAGTTACTCATCTATAGGTAAAAGCTGTTAAATATAACAAAACCCTCAGATTTTTCTTAAAAGAAATGTTTTAAAATTGATTATATGTATATATCACTTTCAGACATGAGCAGCTTGATCTACTGTTCTGTTTGTGTTGTAGTATCTTTCAATGGTAGATGTTGAAGATAGAAGAGTCCATGTGGCTTCCCTAATGGTTATAGACATTGGCTCTGCATTTGAGACTATCTGCATGTTTTGTTTATAATAAAAGAAGCTCAGAAAAATAAGAAATGTATTTTGACACAAGAATGTTAAATATGTGACACTCTGCACCCATCTAAGTGGGTAACTTGTAGTAGTAGTTTTTAAAAGTTGTCCCAGAAGTTCTTAAAAGTTGTCCCAGAAGTTCCTTAGAGGAGGGCTTGTAGTTTTAAATAGCACTCTAGGGAAATGCGAAGAACATAAAAGCGCACCTGAGTGTTAGACTGACTGCATGGATTGGCTCTGGGGAGAGGAAAAGAGAAGATAGAACACAAAGAACTAAATGACATGAATGTGACTTCTATCAACCAGGTAAGTCTTTTGCTAAGTAAACGTTTCTTCATGCTAAACTAATACTGCACTAGATCAGCAGTATTTTAATTTTTAGCCCCAAAACCATTTAATCTGTTATCACTCTTTAATATTTTACTACAGCATTTTTAATTATAATTATCTTGTAAATAGTAGTTATTTCTGGTGGTATCAGAAAATAGACTTGTTAATTGCAGTAACACATTACATTTTTTTCTTAGCCTAGTGTTCAATATTTTTAGCTGTGTGACTTGGAAGGAAATGTGAAATTTTTGCTGATACAATTTCCAGAGGCTGCCAGTTGCCAGTTGTATAACAGTATTTGGTGCCCTGTGCTCAGTGGTGTAAGTGCACTGTGCATTTAGGGGAGCAGTGCGCCTGTCGCCTGTCCTCCCTCTGTCTATAGTGGCCTCCGCCTGTGCTGTCCCAGTCAGGGACATGGGCTGGGGGACTGACTGACCCGAGCAGAGGGTACTTTGCAGAGGTACTTTGTCTAGGATCATGGTGATGAGCTGCTGTTGCTGATCGGGCATCACAATCTTGCAATATCGCTGGAGCTGTAAGTTGAGGGGCAACTGGTAAAGTTGCAGATCTTAGGGCAACACACTGTTTTCCAAGATATGTTCTGGAGTTCACATCGAATTTCTCAATTCCATCGTTTTTATTGCCTCCCCTTTTTCCTTTGTAGGATTTTGAACACTCTTTTAAGGGACAACAGATGAAATACATCGTGGTTTTCCTCTGGTTTCTGCTGCATGCCATCTTTTTGTCCTATAAGTTTCTCCTTTCCTAGCATGACGGAAAGATTTTAACAGCCATAGAATGTTCTGTTTTTACTGTAGCTCCATCTGTAGCTATTGTTTATACCCTATCTTTGGTCCCACTTAGTTTTGGAACTACTGCCCCATCTCCTTTTTATGTTGGAAGCTGTCGAATGAGCTGTTTGTGGTCACTGTCTGAAGAGTTTCTCCTCCAGGTTCATCCTGGGTCCTTTCCACACTTGCCCTGACCCCTTGTACTCAGTACATTCCCTTCTTCCTCTCTGTCTTGCTAGCTGCCTCCAGTGCTGTTTACTATACTTTTCTTTTTCAAGTCTTGCTCTTTTTTTTGGCTGCTTTGATTGTTCCCTCCTCGTTCCCCTCCTATTTTATTAATTTCTTTTTAATTTGTAAGATGATCTTTCTGCTTCCAGCTTTCTGTGAGGGTTTGCAGGACCCTCTGCTTGGTTCAGTGCAATCTTCCTCTCTACATCTTGTTGCTGGATAATCAAATTTGCAAATAAAAATCAATCTATCGTATTCAAAGTGGTGACTCAGAGCAGATACTGTGTGCTCTGTATCCAATGCCATCTGTCCCAGCTAAAATATTGGCTTATTTGACATCTTAAGGTTGTGTAATTGTCATCTTAAACTTAATGAGTCTAAGAGAGCTCATATTTCCACCCACTTCCTTTTTTTTGATGTCTGTGGGTGCACACTGACATTCCCAGTGGTTATTGACAAGTAAATACTTAGATGTTTTTATATATTTATTTATTTTAAATAGTCTGTGGAAATGTTGTAAACAAAATGGCAGTAAAAGGGCAGTGCAAAAGTACTAGAACACTTTTGCAATCTCAAAGTTAGGAAATAAGTTACATTGTCCTATGCAATGTTAACTTGATCCCACAAATAGATTTAATCTGGTTTTGGGATCACAGGTGACGTTTTCTGTAGACTTCTGCATGGGAATAGTGTTTTGTGATGATTGAATGAATCTATATGAATTTCTTTCTCCTTTTTAAAGTACAGGGATAGTTAATGATGTCTGCTTTGCCTTGTCTCCCTGTATTTTGTGAGTAGTTAAGTATGTACGGAAGGACTGCACTTACTTCAGTGAAGAGTTTGGACACATTGGCCATGTGCTTCATTCACAGAGAATAAAAATAAGTACTTAGTACTTAGAGGATAAAAATTAGTACTTTAGAAAAACCTGTCAACTTATAGAACTGTAGGGCAGGAATCCCTTGTAAGTGAACAACGTGATATTTTAGTTTAAGATTTACAGAGGCAAAGGAAAAATTGTGTGAACAGCTACAATGTTGGCATTTCTGACTTCTTCACTGTGCGTTCTCTTAAAGCAATATGTTGTATAGGAAAGGTATGTGATGTAGGTAATAAAAGTGTATTTAATTATGCCATTTGTATAACTTTAATATCTAGCAAATTGTTTTTAATTGCATATGACTTCCTTCTTTTAATTCCAACAATTTCATGGGAAAACTTAGTATTGCAAATTTTTTGGACAGCAGTGTTTCCTCTTAGTGGGATAGACACAAAATCCACTAGAAAACCATGTGTTTTGTGGTCCCCTGAGATATGCCTGAAGAAGGAAATGGCTTGACCTATTTGGTTGCTATGAAGGAAAAACATTCTTGTTCTTTTTTTTTTTGTGAACATCTGTGTCACATTTATTTCATTACTTTCTGAGGTTCTTTAAATCCATTATTTAGTGATACAAAGTTTAATTTAAGGAAAATAAAGTGATGCCTATATGCTCCCACAATTTAATTGGAGTTCTGATATCTGCTTATACACGGGTATGATTTAAGTGGGTAGATTTCCCAGTAAAAGTTGACACGTTAAAAGGCAAACACAAACATTATCTAGTGTTTCATAGGAAAAAAATGTTTGACAAATTCAGTGGGATCTCATGGAGTTTACAGGGTATGTTGTATGCTGGAAGCTTGTGAAATCTAAATCAGAATCTCATCTAGGATGTGGAGTACTGAGGATCTTTGATCTAATTTTTCAACAGGTTGGGCTTCTTGGCGTGGTTTTACTAATTAGTCTCATTTTCAGATGTTCTATTCATTATAAAGAGAAATAGTTACCTTGTGCCAGGAAGATCTGTGAAACTGGTACTGTTATTTAGCAACCCAGTGGAAATTGTACCAACAAGGATAGATTTTGCTGTAAGACCATTAAGTAATAATTATTCTAAATTCCACAAGGAAACTCTTCCACAGGAATTACAGATCAGTTCCCCTCTGGGAGCTGGATCTGATTTCAAGCCTGGCTTTCACTGCCGTGGCCAAGGGCTCGGGTGGAGTTGAAGGAGATGCTGCTGTTACTCGCAGATGCGGGTCCTTAATGCCAAAGGAGATGCTGTTGTTGATTTCTAGATTAAATACCTTGAGTCTCCTAACAAAAAAGCTGTGTGAAAATGATGAAATGCAAGTCTCTCAGGATATGGAAGAGGCTGAACAATAACTCTAGGAATTAATTTTAGTGGCTTTTCTTCCCAGCTACTGGTTCTCAGAGTTTGTAGGGATATCTGCTCCTCAGCCAAATGAGATTGAAATTGAGAGCTGGGCTGGGCGTGCTTCGGCAGGAGCAGTTGGTGAGCAAGGAAAGAAATGCGTCCAACTTCTCTTGCGTTCGCTCTTATTCTCACACACGTGTGCACAAAAAAAGGCTGAAAATATTGGCATGTGCAGGTAGGGGAACTGCCTCTTACTGTTTTCTCTAAGAGGAACTGCGAGATGTAATCAGTTAATGAGTCACCTCTACATTTTTATACAACTGCCTCATTAATAGTCTTTGTAACATCTAGCATGGAGGTGTTTTTTTTTTTTTTTTTTCTTTTTTACTATCTGATTCATATTGCAAAATACCATTCAGGTTGTTTTCTTGTTTAATTTTAAGTGTTCAAGAGGCTTTATTTGCTGCTACATTTTTGCTTTCATGGACTGTAGATATCATGTTCCTTAATAAGATCCTTGTTTAGCTCATAAGCAGTGTTGTCTGCAGGGTCAAATCCTGACATAAACAGATCCGTTGCTCTGCTACAAGAGAGGGGCAGCTGTCAAAAGGGACGTTTGTAATTGCATTGCATATTGTGTATTAAAAAAAAAAAGGGAATTATTGTTGCTTGAAGCAGTATTTCTTATATTCAGTAGTCAGATTCTAAATAAGTGGGGTTTTTTAGGTCTTGTTCATGTAAGTTTGGACTGATGAACTTCCTGCCCAGCCATTCTAACACACCGAGGAGGAATTTTCCCACCAGGCTGTGGGTTCTCTTTGAGTACAACTCTTACCACTTGCAAATGCAATTGTTGAATTTGTAAAGCATGTTTTTGTTTCAACATCTCATAACTTGCCAGCCAGGGGATGTGGCAGAAAGTTTTCCCAGGATGCTGAGGTTAAATCAAGTGGCTGTAAGAATAGGTGATGGCTCTGTTAAGGAGAAACTCCCTGCTTGGGAAGAACCTTGCAAGTTCAATGCGTTCTCTGACCATGAACCTCCTAACATGCATGGGACAGGGTCTTGGTCCTGTATGGGACCATCCTGAATCCTTCTTGGGGAGACCAAATGGTCCTGACCACTTTGCAGAGATGGAAAGTGCTCGGCTGGCTCTGGTGGCCTGCAGAGGAGCCTCTGGGCACAAGGCGTGTGGGCTGATGGGCCACTCTAACAGACCTGTGGACCTGACTCGGTGGGGCAGCTGAATGCGTGTTTGTATATTGCTTTGTGGTTCTCCCTTTACTTTTTTCTTATTTTTGGCTCTAATTTTTATTTTTCTTTCAACTGAAAGGGTTTTGCTTGTGACCTGCCCAAAACACACACTTAATGGTTTAGGAGTAAACCTTCAACAGCCTCTACCAGTCTGAGGTAGTAATTGGTTTAGTCTTGTTTTTTGTAACCCCAGCATATACAAATTAGGGAAAACTAATTGCATATGGTATCCATCACCTAAATGCCTAAATGGGTAGTCTTATTATGGAAGCGTATGTTTATAGTCTCAAAAGTAACTTTTATTTTATAGACCTTTATTTATTTTTCTCTTTTGCAAGTCAGTTTTGACTTACTGTACCACCCTTTTAATTATTGAAATTATCATACTTGCAACATTTTTAAGCAGTGTCTAGCATTCATCTGGGGACAAGGAGGGAATCTGTGCTTGTTTTCCCACCATTTATAGGAAAATTTTCCCTCAATTTGTGCTGCTGTTCCTGGATTGCAGTTTGTATGGAAGCTGTTTCCTCAGTGGAAGTTGAAACTGGTGACCAAGGTTAGTCAGAGGCAAAGTTTAGAGAAATGGGTGGTGTCATTTGACAAAGGCAGAGATGGAGAGGTTTCGGGTGTGTGATTGGGCTGTTCTTGGTGTAGGTGTTGCTGATTAATTCTGTAATCTGGGAATCTCTGCTCTGCGTTATGTGAGGTCAGCCTTTCTAGGCAACTTGTAAGTTTTCAGTTTGCTTTACGTGTTTTTAGCAAGGACAGATAAATAGAACATATGGAGTTGATTATTTTTTTGGCTATAGGAAGTGGATTTTTATGCATTAAAGATAGTAACTTTCTTTTTTAAATTTCTGAGAGGAAGCTTCCCCACTCCCAATGATTTTTTTTTTTTAAATTAATACATGTAACTCTCTTCACTCTCATTTTGTGCAATGTAAGTTGGAAAGGATGCAGTGTTTAGTCTTGGTATTGTACCAAGAAATGACATATTATCACATGAATGTTTTAAACGATTAGGTGATATTTTATAATAGCAAACAAAAAAAAAAGACCAGTTTAGTCCTTCCACTGTAAATTCATTGATATCCAAGGTAAGGAGAGTATACATTGTATTATCATTCTTATTTTGCTGAAAACCTATTTTCCTTTTGTATTTTCCATCTCTGTTGTAAGCCTGAAAAAGTAACGTGTGTTATGAAGGGGAAAAGTTGGGTGAAATCGGTAATCCAAATTAAATAAATACAAACAATACTCTGAAGTTTATGGAGCCTGTGGGTGGGTGGACTTGGCAGATTGATCCATTGTGGTATGTTAGACTTGAAAGACCATCTGGAGGTGATTATTTTCTGGCATGCTGTAGTAAAGGTTTTTGAAGAAGGAATTTTTGTAATATTTTTGGTTTTTTTAGAAAGGAGATGAAAAGTAGGAAGAATAACTTCAGTTTGCATTGAGTAGTAAAATAATTTGTTGTAGTAGCTTATGGAAAAAGAATTTATTCAAAGGTAAGTTGTTAAAAGAAGCTCTCCTACTGTTTAGCTATTGGCTGTCTTGCCTTCTGAAGGCAGGCAAAGATCCTGTGCAGCTGGGGCTAATACAGGATCCAGCTGTAAGTTTTTTATTGTTGTTCACATGTCCGGTGATGGTCAAATCTGAGTTATTGTGTGGAAATTCAGCAAAGGAAAAGGGTAGGGTGGGAAAAAAAGTGGCTCTCTATAAAAATATTCCAGTAAAAGCAACAGGAACTAGGAGTATCCATTTCAGAACTCTGCCATAAATCCCATCCTGAAATACTTAAACGCCTTCGCATTTTGCTGTAGGCTTTAAGTCATCTAAGAGTTCTTGGTTTATTTTTTAAACAGAAATTAAGATAGCTGATTGGAGTGGGAAGGTGGTTGTTCCTTTAGATTACTTATGGAAGAAGATACCAGTTTCTCACTCATGGTACAAGGATTTAGTTAAAGCAATATTCTTTACTGACTTTAAAGTATTGGTACCATGTGTAATGCTATGGCATGGAGTATATTTAACGCTTTTAATTTTACTAATTTGATGTACACTTTGTTTCATAGAGCCTAAGTCTGTGAGGAGAGGTGAAGCCTAGTATTTTTCTGTACAGTTTGGTTTGCCTTTAGTATATTTGGGCTTGTGACTCTGTAGATGGTGCCTTGCACAGACAGAGTAAATGAGTGATGACACAGTAGATACATGGAACGATGAGAATACTTGATAATGATCAAAATAATGCATCCTTTTTTCTTTCAAAACAGTTTGTGATTTTTTTCCTTGTTAAAAGGGTCATATTTCTCACATTTCTTTATAATTGTAGCCAGTCATTGTGTTTCTCAGTTACTCGGGAGCAGTGGTGCTGGTGTAGAAATGCACTGTCCTTTCCAAACCTTCCCTCCAAACAGAACTTGCCAATGGAGTCCGTCAATTTCAGAATTCTTTTACTATTACTCCAAGTTCTTAATTTTGAACACTGTTGCTCAATTGGTTTGTCGTTATGCTAGTCTAATTTAATAAGTTTAATAACAATAGCATACAAATTATAAGTCCTAATTGACTGGAAGAGCTGGCTTGAAATGCTGTAAGTTATTTCCATTGCTAGTGATGGTGAAAGGAATTTTAAGATGTAACTACTGTTTCGAGCATAATGCTGGACAGTATTAGCGCATTCCTTTCCAGGTGACTTAATTGATTGTTGGTATTAATTCTTTTATTGGGGTGGAAAAAAAAAAAAGCAGGGGGGGAGGAGAAGGATTGTGTTGGGCGTGCGGCTGCTGGACAGGACAGCCTGGTGTTTGGCCCCACGGTGCTGTAAGACAACAGCAACAACAATTTATTTTCCTTCCTGAGGTGGAAGGAGCTGGTCTGTGACCTCAGAGAGGAAGTGAAACGTGGACAAAATAGTCTGCTTTGAATGCAACATGCTTCTGACACAAATAAAGTATAATGATGTCTATGTAGCAATGTAAATGTAATAATTTTAGGAGTTCTAGAGTGTGGTCACTGATGCCAATTGTAAGAGTGCGGGAGCTTGTTTTGGTGGCAGGACTACTGTGGTCTGTGACAGTAACAGTCGATACTATTGCACAGTGACTGAATTAATTCACCGTCAATATGGTTTGTAAGCCCCCAACCAATTTTTTAATTTTTTAAGTGGCATATGCTGTTTCTTCTGTTTGTTTAAGCAAAGGATGACACTCATTTTGCTCTATTACTGCATTGGGTTTGAGCTTTGGTCAGATTATATCCTCTCCCAAACACTCCTGTGTGTTGTAGTCTTTTTATTTTATCTTCTTTTTTAATACAGTATTATAAGTGAATAAAATACAAATAATTTGCTTTCCCTTTTTTTTTTTTTGACACTGCAGCAATTAAGCAAGCAGTACTACTTCATTTGATCCTTATTTTGCAATGGTGCAATAATAGTGAGAAATAATAGTGTGATAATTCTAGCAAAGTTTTCTCTTCTACCTCATTTTACATTCTGAAGGAAGGGCTTCCTGCTGAACAAACACGTTAGCCTCATAGTGTTTTCCTGTATTTGAATTGTGAACAGTCAAATGACTCAAAAAAAATTATGTTATAGTAGATAACAGGGTTTTAACCTAGAATATGTACATACAATAAATCTATTCAACTAATCGGTCTGCTTCCTTTCCCTCCCACTCCCCTGCAGCTGGAAGTTCATCAGCTCCTGCTACTATATCTAGCTTCCTCTTGAGGCTTTCTGGGATAGAGTTAACAGTGGTGGCAGGCATTAACGAACAATGTCCTGATTATGTTCTGTGGGTCTGTATAAGTTGTCATTTTCCATTGCTACTAATTCTTATGGAAACTATGTCATCTATTTAGTATGAGCACATTATGTGTGCTATGCAAAGCTGCATGCTGCAGTGTTCAGTGAAAGCATGTATACCATCATTAAATTGGTAGAAAATACTTTTACATTTCATTACTGACCAATCTGGCATTGGAAATTTATAGTAAAACTTTATTTTCATAAGTTCTTAGCTAGCATCATACAGGACGGTTAGACTTCCATTGATAGTGAGTTCGTAATTATGCTTTGAGTTTTTTGGCATATGATAAGTCTTTTTTTTTTTAAGGTACAACTGTGGAAGAGTTGAGGAGAAAAAATGAATGGAAGCATCTAATTTTTCTAACAGTTGTAAATTTTCATGATAGAATACTTGGAGCCAGCTCTAATGGAATCTAACAGCCAGATTAAAAACTTGTCTCACAGTGATTTCTGTTGACTTTTTTTTTTATTATTTGAAGGATCAAAATGTAATTTTTTAGAACTAGCTTTCGGACATTTAGATAGAGGCTCCAGCTGGGTGTGGGCTCAGGTGTTCTGGTCAAGCTTCAAATGCTTCAACAATAAGGTCCAGTTTATTCAGACATTGAAGAAATGGTAGGACAGATGCTATAACTGAAGAATAACTTAGAACTAGTTTTTGTATAGTTTTGAAGTTGTCTGTAGACAATGGCCTTTCTAGATCTATGTTGTCAGGATTAGGTGATCGTTGGTGACGCAAATCTGTGCTTGATAGTGCCATCACTTCTGCTACTAACCTCTTTTTTCAGTGGTCGAGAAATACTTAAAACAATGAGGAGTTTATCTGTGACTAGCGGTCTCTGGGTGCATTGTACTCACTGCTGCATTGTCTGTGGTTGTGAAATATGGAAGAATCTCTGAACGTGAGAAGTTTTCTCCCCATGTGCCGCATGCCCTGTTGGCAGAGCTGTGGGCACTGTTGCCACAGACTCCTGCTTAGCAGAGGTTACAGCTTGGTATTTCTGGTTCCTAAGGCAAATCTAGGGTGATTGCAAGCATGTTAATGAGTCAGGGTATATTTCTGCCTTATACAAAGTTTGTCTTTGTTTAGTGAAGGCTTGTGCCAGGTAGAGCAGCTCTGAGGAAGAGGCCAACTGCCTCTTTGGGAATGTGCTTCGCAGAGCTTGTACACCCACCTTGTCTGTGGGGCTGGTTTCTGCAGTTAAAAAAATCATGCTTTGCTGTAGGTTTTAATCATTTAGGAAGAGATATATATTTTATTGTTACCTCTTGTGTCCTATTTGAGCATGGCAGGATGAAGTGGAAATCTGAGAAAGAATGTGTATTAATAGGAGCAGCAGGAGCTGGTGGATTTAAAAAGAGGTTGAGGGTTGAGTGCCAGTTAGTTGCTTAAAGTTTTTAAATCTCTGTTCATTTTCAGGGAAAATGCTGAATTTTGTATGTCATAATTAAGAGATGGAGAGAGTAATAAAACTAAATTGCTTAGATCTTTGAAATTGTAGGACTATGACATTTTTCCTTGTTAAGTATTTAACTGGAAAAAAATTATTACATTATTTGAAAATGAAGTACAAAAGATTAGACATTCAGATTATTTTTTCACTGATCTCTGGAAGGAATGTAGTGATTTCTGCCAATATCAGGCAGGAAAAAAAAAACAACTTAGAAAGGGCAATGTAACATTTTAGCAGGTCTGTCTGAAACTTAGGGAAAGTTTAAATAGGAGGAATGTATTTATTCAAATGAGGTTTTGATCAGAATGTCAGAAGGTCTGCTTGAAGTATGAAAAAGCTTTCTTTTTGTAGCACTGAACTTATGTCTGTATTTGCAAAGACTCAGGCACACGTTGAGGATGCTGCGTTTGGAAGTGTGGTGAGACAGATGTGGTGTGAGCTGCCTGTGGTCTTCTGCTGGGCAAGGAGCAGGAGATGAGGGGCTGGACCTTATGGTAGGTGGATCCATCAGCAAACTTCTTATCAGTGTGCCAGATGAAAAGCTCTCTTATACCTGCATTAGTGACCTGTCGAGCTAATTGTTTCATGGTGTGATAGCAACCAACAGTCCTCAGATTCAGATTTAGCTTTTGTGAAATCTGAAAATACAGTCTTAAACTAAGCCTTACAATTCCTTTACTGACAAATCCTGGGAATAAATCCCTGACCTCTCACAGTGCCCTCTCAGGTACAGGGCACGTGGCCAATGGGCCTGTGGATGTGATAGCCAGAAGCCCTGCAGTGCTGTACCACATTTCCTGTTGTGCCTTTCTTCCCTAGTGCCTCTGCTCAGCGGTTCCCACAGCAGATGCCAGAGTTGGCTTTTTGGTGGAGACCATGAGGGTTTTGACAGCTCCCACAGTGTCAGGCACCACCTCATGCACAGTGTTGAGTGTCCTGGAATTGGTTTGTTCTGAGTGAAGGTGAATGCTGATCAGGCAGTTATTTGGCAGGTGAGTGTCTCGCAGGGTGCTCTGTAGTGCCTTTTGGAGGCGTTTTGCAGAGAACCAAGGCTGTTCTCACATCCCGCAGCTGTTCCACCTCCTCCAGTGGGCAACTGATCTTGGAAAATGAATGAATAAAAAGCTTCTGCAATAAATACTGGTTCTGAAATCTAACCCCAGAGCGGTGGCAGGCATGGATGGGGGAAGGGGAAAGATGAACTTTGCCTTGCTTTTTCTGAAAATTGGATTTGTGAGCTTTAGAAACAGCCAGCAATCCTAAGTAGCTGGCTAATGCTTTCCACTAACAAGTGAAGTACAGCAAGCAGCTCCCTTGTTGCCAAGAGTAGATGTTACTGGAAATTTGTGACAAAGAGGCTGAGCCCCGGATGTTGTGCTGGGAGCACAGTAGGTGTGATGAGCTGTGCCTGGGTCTCAAGCAGGATTTGAGGGTGTTGGGGGTGGCAGCTGCAGGGCCTGGGTTCCGGGACCCCCCTGCAGCTGCTCAGTGACATTCCTCTCAATTTTCCATGCTGCTGCTCAAAATGGATCTGACAGGAATGTCTGCTACTGCTCTGGTGTGTTTGCTTTCTCGAGTCTGTTTTCCAGGGTCTATCCTAGTGAAAAATGTAGGTGCACACAGCCAGCATGTCCCCTCCCTGGGATCCAGGGTGCTGTGGGCAACAGCCCTAACAGAAAGTTAGGGCAAAGCTGAAATGCGTTGCTACAATTTCATTTTTTTTCATTCTCCTAACATCATTTCCAAAGCTGAAGGGATCAGTGTGTTCTTGTTTGCCTCTTCCACACCCAAGAAATGATGAAATGTTCTCTGCTTTCAGAAGTTGTCCCATCCTTGGTTTGGGGTGCTTGCATGTTGGAGCTAGAAGCAGTCTGGCTTGGCACAGGACATCAGCAGTTGGCCCAGTCGTTCACTGGGACGACTGGGAGGTGCGTGCTGGTGGGAGATGGAGTGTCACTGCTTTCCTTTCCATCCACACGTACTCCTTGGGATTGTTGGAAGAGAGTCCTGTCCTGCTTGACAAGGAAAAGGAGTTGGCAGAAGGGACTTGCTCTTCTGTTGGCAGTTTAAAATTTGCCTGATACTCTGCAGAGTTGCTAGGAATTGTTCCAAATCCTCTGAAGTTGACACGGAGCCAAATCCTGGTTGGTGGCAGCAGTAGATCAAGCAATCCAGCATCCCAGTCTGTGCGGGCTTCCATTTGCCCAACCAGTATGCCATCAGCAGTCCGTGCTGGTTGCTGTCCCGTGCTGGTCACGTACTGGACCAATTCTGTTCCCTCAAGGGGGGTGACTTTGGTGCTGGCTGACAGACTGGAGGCAGCCCAGTGCTAACCTCTGGGCAGCACTGGCTAACCAGTGGCTAACCATTTTCCATTTTACATGAAAAGGGTACATGGTACAACCCACAAAGGTGGTTATTCTTTGACAATTTTCCGATCTGGATTTGAACTAGATAATGTTTTCATATTGCATAGCATGATGTTAGTCTGCTGAAGACTTAGTGGGAATCTGATAAAGCTTGCTTGCCTAAAGTTTTGTCATCTTGCAGTTGTTTAAAACTAAAGTGTTGTTTTAATTTGTCAGAATTGCCTGTATGCTTGACTTAATCAGAAGTGAACTGCTTTGCTGTAGAAATCAGTCATGGGACCATCCAGTCCCTTTCCATCTCATTTTTGTGTAGTTCTGTGTAGTAATACACTACGCTTTTACTGGGCAAATTCATAAATGCTCCAAGTGAAAAGGTACATGCTGCTTGTATTCTATAGTTTAAAATATCTTACTCTTGGAAGGCTATTCCATCTGTGCTTTTTAACTTCAGAATTTTCCCTTCTGCTGCAGGGAATCAGAGTCCTCTGCTCTTCTGTCCTTTCTTTGCACTGGCATGAGTGAAAAGTTTCAATTAAATACATGGTATCAGTAATGTGTCCCTTAACTGTGCGGTGCATGCTGGGCAGGGTGAGCTGTTCTCTTCACTCCTAGATAACGCCCAGAGAATCCCGATTTCCTTCCCAGGACTCCCATGGGCAGTAGGTGCTGTTCTCCATTCACAATGGATCCATCACTCGCTCTTACCCACTGTCTCTCCTGGTGTTACTGCTGCATCATTCTCTCCCTCAGGGGTGCTAACACTTCTTGTGACCTGGATCTTGGCATGAAAGTGAACAAAAGAATTCAGCATTTGCAGACTTTTACTCTAGAAAGCCTAAATTTTGTTTTAATGCTTACTGTAATGTAATACACTGTAAGCAAAGGCTTGCAAATGCAAATATCAGAGAAAATGTATTTGGTTTCAGCTGTAGCACTAAGTAACCTACCTATTTGTTTCTCCGGTTTTGTACATTATGAGTACTCTGTAGGGAGAAAATTATTACTGAGTTCTCCAAAAACTGTTTATCTGTGAGACTCTGCCTTGCAGCATACATATTGAAGGAGGGAAAAAAAAATTAATTTGATTCTGTTTGACAGTGTTTTGTTGATCTGATGCAGTGTGGTGGAAAAAAAAAGCTTCAGGCTTCTTATTTTTGGAAGGGTAGTATCTGTATTTATAGTGGTGGTGCTACTACACAAAGCTGGTTCTGATCACCCCTCCCCATTACTTGCTGTGGGGAAACGAAATCAGATGCAGTTGTTTTGTTAAAAAGCTGAAACCAAGTAAGAAAAGGCGCTATAAATGCAGCACTGTTCCTGAGCCAGCAGCACAATGCAAGATTGTGCATTTCTGCTTATGGTGCTTGGCACCGCCAAGTGTTGCATTTGTCCCATGTTACTTGGATGTTACTGTTGCCCTGTTGGAGGAGGACTGTAATGCTAAGATGATGGTACAAGTGGCAGCATATAGCTAGAGCTGTAATCGGAATGGTGATTCACCACAGTTCTTGAACAGTAATTCGTAATTGATGCTAATGAAGGCACATACTATCTTGGATAGTATTTCCTGTATCTGTGCTGATCTGATAATAACCCTTCCCAAACACATACCACTGCAGTGTGACCAACATCTCCCTTTATAATTTCCACATTAGCTAGCATATTTTTTCTGTGCTCCTTAATTATGCATGGCCATACATATTTTAACACTTTATATTATTAATGTGAGTATTAATGTATTTGGGTAAGAGAGTTAGAATGTTAAGTTAGACTCAGCTTTCTTTTCATAGTCAGTAATTTGTATTTACACGTTTTAGAGAGAAAAATTAGCCTAGAAGCATCATCTCACCTTGAAGCAAGAGTAGAGCGACTTCAAAAGAAAAATGCTTCTAAAAGGAAATCCATGCTTATACTAGAGAGAAAAGTGTTTTCAAGAGCATTTTGTGGGGGTGTGATTTGCAACAGCTGAACAATGGGGATGACGGATGTGAGTCTGAGGTTCTCTTCTGGGTTGGGCCAATAATGCTTTCTGGCCACAGTGTCCCTCGTGACTGAAAACTCTCAAAATAATTCTGAGGCATGGACTCAGTCCTAAATTCCTCACACCCCTGACTGGTAATTTTAGTGTGCAAAAGGATATTCTGTACAGGATTGTTTTCCCTCTTAGTGGGCAGTGTTGGTCACTGGTGCTAGAGCTCTTCAGCAGTGGCTGCACAGCAGAGGTAATGCAATGGGGTATTTAGGAAGGAACCAAATCCATCTGGTTTTAGGGACTGAATTGCATGTATATATAGTTTGGTTTTGCACTGTGAGATAAGTCTGTTCAGGAGGATGTCCTCCTACAAAATCCTCTACGGAATTTTTAATAGCCACAAGTGGTCACTTTAAGCTTTGTTTACCCATGTCGTCTGAAAGCTGGAAAATGTTCCTATAATTAAGTTTTTTAAAAAAAAAAAAAGAGGGAGCATGTAGGAGGAAGGCAGAGAGAATAGCCTGAGAATATCTGTTAAGGCACATGGCCTGAGACAATCAGATTTGTTCTCAGAGATGAATGTGTATTATTTTAAAGGCCAGAAGAACCATGTCTCCCCATTTGGTGTATGGGTGAGGATCACTTTGTTTACTTTTAAGCCCTGCGTTATGTAAATAATCTTTATGCTTGCAGCAAAATTACATTCCATGTAATTGTTCTTTGCTCTTTGTTCGGAATGGAAATACTTAAGACCACCAATTTGGGGCTGACACAGAAGAAGGAAAATATTTCTCTTTATGAAACCAACAAAGTTAGTTGAGCAATGAGAGTCAGGGCATTGTGTTTCTCCGTAAGTGGGGTTGCAGAATTAGTGCTTTATCTGTTGTTAGCTCTTGTTAGGTGCCTGCTCACCCCTGCCTGTGGGTTGTCTCACTGTTAGAGACCCAGCTCTGCAGTGCATTGGGGTGGTGGGGCGGCACTGCTTTATGCTGGGGCTGGTGGCTGCTGATGGAAAGGCTCCTAAGTAAAAATGAATATAAACACAGGAGTTTTGGTTCATATAATATGATTGGAGAGCTGGAAAAGATTTAATTTTTGCTACTGTAAAAGATGACAGTACTGGGGGTATGGACACGGTACTGTCCTGGAGGGCTTTCTTTGCCCATGGATCTGTTGCAGTCTGGAAAAGGCTTTCTTTTTTTTTTTTTTTTTTGATGCCTCCTTGCTCACAAATGCTTCTTGTGTCTTCATAAATGTCAGAGTTTTTTGGGCTAATGCTCTTGTTTGGATGTGTTGTCAGTAGTGGAAAATCATTTCACAAAGTGACATCACTGACTTCTGTAGCAAGCTACAGTTGGATTTTTGTTTGTTTTTCTTACACTTTTATTACCTGTATTAAAAGTGTGTATTCCAGTAAGCGCTTGTTTACAGGAAATTCATTTAAGGACATTCGGGTCAATTACAGCAATTGAAAAGAGAGAGGCCAGTTGGAATACATTCATTTTCTTTTTCTTTCTAGTGGTAATAGGAGTAATATTAGTAGCAACACATAGTGGTGTGGTTTTATCTCTTACTCCTTGGCCAAGAATATAACTCATAGTTTTAACAAGTTGTTCCTCTTAGTTATAAATCAGTATGTGTATTGACTTTCTATTTAGCAGTAGTTGAAACTGTGAAGTGTCAGAAAAAGGAAATGATCTCCCTGTAAGCTTTTCACAACAACGACTTACATTAGTGCATGGTCTTGATCTCAAGATTAGGAAGTGGTATGAAAGCATGCTGCAAGTGCAGTTTGTTCACTACTCTGAAATGCTTTTGTTCTTTTTTAGTATGTAAATGTTCACGCTAACTCCTCCCATCCTGTCTGCTTTGTGTTTAGAATTGGTGAAAGATAAAAAGTGGCTCAGAGAGGACAGCTAGAAATTTGGTCTTGCAGAGCATATCCGTGCTCCTTGAGCTTTGGTGTGGAGAACTACGTGAGCACAAGGTTAGAAACAGCAGAAATATTCTAGCTGCTGAAGTTCAAGTGGCGTATGGAAGGGGTCTTGCCAGAGCAGATCCATATTCATCACCTATCTGCGATATTTGCTTATTACTGGAAAGATGTTTTAATGCAGTGTTGTTATTTTTTGGCTGGTTTTGATCTCCCTGCTTGCCATGAGTCTATTGTCAGCCTTGATACCAAACATTTGAACTGTGGTTTTCAAATCTTTTGAATAAATAAAATATTTTTTCTTTTCAAACTGGAAATTCAAAGTGCTTATTTAATTTTCTAAGAACACCTGGGCACCACAGCTCTGCAGGTTTGCTTTCTAAAGAAAACTATTTTCAGGCTCTTGCTGCGGTTGTGTGAGGCACCTCCTGCTGGATTAGAAGGACTGATTGCCACTGGAGTCTGCCCCTGAGGAAATGGCATGTCTGTTTAGAAGTAAGATATAGGGGTTTCATGTTTTCTAGGGGGTTTTGAATCATTGAGGATCAATGAAAAGCAAAAAGTAACATGTGAAAAACGCAGTACATCCTTACTTGTAAAGGAAAAGGTTTAACTAATGGTGGGTGCTCTTTTGTGTTAGTGGGTCTATTTTTGGGGGGGTTTGAGGTGGTTTTGAGGGGATGGTTGTTTTGGTTTGGGTTTTTTCTTTTTTTTTTTTTTCACTGCAGTTGATTATTTTCCACTCTCTTTCCTTTCAGGTAAGGTAGGCACATCCTTCAATGTTAATATTTCAAAAGCCTTTATTGAAATACAGAAATATTGTTAAATTTTGCTTTAAGACAGAGAATCAAAACAATAGGGACAGTAGGCACAACGGTATGTAGCCTCCTGGAGCGGGCACCTTCAGCCCCTGAGGCTGCAGGCTGAAATGCCATATATAGTCTCTTAAGTACCTTTTATTTGGTGAGTTCATTTCCCCATTGATATGCCTCCTCATCAGCATGAGGAGCAGTGCTGGAGAAGGGAGGCGCTGAAGATGTACAACTAAGAGAAGGGTGAGAATAAGGCAAACCTCTCCAGTATCTTGCAAATGTGCCAGTTTCTGGCGAGAACAGGACACTGTCCTCCTGACTGGTCATTCCTGCTCTGTGCAGGTGGTGGGAGCAGCAGGAAAATATTGACTGTACCAGTAGTTCTGGGAGCTGAGCAGTACTGTAGCTCATGCTCAGTTGGATTTGGTTCTTTTATTCTTATCAAAAGATACTGGAATCTTTTTGGCTCTGATATTAATACCGTTATTTTAAAATGTTGCATTAATGTGCAGTTTTCTCTAAGTGCTGTTTTGTGTGTGCTCTCCAGGTGCAGAATCTTCTTTTCCAGCAGACTTTTCTTGTTTTGTGTCTGGCAGATAGACTGGCTGTTGTTTCCTAATGCAGAAGGCAGTCTGACTCCATTTACTGCATTTCCTTTTTGTCTAACAGCATTATTAATTGTACTGTGAGGGTTGTCTCTGCTGTGGCCGTGATCAGAGGAAAGGGAAGAACACAGCAGACAGCTTTTGGGTGCTGTAGGAGAAGGATTGAGGGGCCTCATTTCTTTTCTTTGGTGGGTTGCTTGAGCGTAGGAAACTGTCACAATCTGTGTTGATTCCAAATAGCAATTTCCCTTGTTCTAGATACTCCAGACCTGTCCCAAGGAGCTTTCACTGCGCAGTAGTTTAAGGGAGAAGGAACTGCAGTACCACTCACTCTCTGCTGTGGGAAGGGTTAGTTATAGCACCTAGTCCAGAGATCTTTTTAACTTGAAGAATAATCAAGCACCATCTGTGAATTCTACATATTTAATGCCTACTGGTTATTTTCTATTTGAGTTCTTTAAAGGATAGTGAACTTGAGTGTACTTCTTAGCTAAGAGAGTGATTGCTGATACACAGTTTGCCTTTTTAATACTCAAAATTGGGTAACAGTATTAATTTTTTTTTTTATTGTCAGTCTTCAGTTAACTAGTAGGAATGTTTCTGTTGTGTGTATGTATATAGTGTGTGTATAGTCATAAAATCTCTTGAGTTTGGATGGTTTAAGATCTTTGTCTTATATGTACACTCTAAGATGCAATGTAGGCACATGTATTGATAAGGTTTGATGTGAAGAATCTTACGGGTATTTGCATGGAAGGTGTTTTTAGTAGTGGGTGAGTTTCTGATGAGATGAAGGGGGGAAAAAGCAGGTAAACATACTGAAGTCTGGTGTTTGTTCAATAGAAGACTGCCATTTCCTAAACTGGAAGTAATTTAATCATGGATGTATCTGGAATAGTTAAGTGAGATCATTTGCCATAATTACTTCAAATTACAAGAGACCTTGTTAGACATGGATCTTATAATTTGAATCCTAAAAAGAAAGGAACTTAACCCCTGGATTTTGAAAATAATCAATATATTTTGTTACTGATATTTGAACAGAGGCCGTGCTTCAAATGTGTCTTTAAGAATCTCCTGTTCAAAGCCTCTGCTTGTGATGCTGTTGCCACAGCCCTTTACAGGTGTGTGTGACACAGGAGCAGCGTGTATTGTGTGCTGCTGTTGGGACAGAAACTTTTCAATATCGTAATAATTATTTTTGTTGTTCTATTTTACTGATCTGGAAGGAATAGCTGTTACCTAATTAGGGAGCTATTTACAAGTGGGTAGGGTTAGAGTTGTTATTGTAGGATCATTGCAAAGGAGGTGAATACTTGTGGTTGCTGTCGAGTGAGAGTGATCTCTTCCAGAAGCAGTTCCTTCTAGGAGACTGCTCCAGAAAAGCAGAGTGTTTGTGTGAGTGGCTTTTCCCGATTGCCAGGAGGCTGCTCCAGGGAAGAGGCTGCTGGAGCCACAGCAATGGTTCTGGCAGGGACACCCGGGCTTCTGCACCAGCAGAAGCTTGTGTCAGCGCAGCCTCGGGGATACCTCAAATCAACCTAAATACATCAGGCTCACTTAAATGATGTTATACTGAAGCATAAGTTTGTGATGCGCTGCATTAAATTACTGATGGCGACTGTGTGTTTATTTGTGTGTCCCACTGCTGGAAGGCATTTGCTGCTAAGGATGTGAGTGTTGTACATCCCTGCACCTCTGCTCTGCAACGCACCTGGATGGAGGGCACTCTGGAGCTCTGGTGGTGTCTGACATCAGGAGACACACCTTGGTGATGAGCTGAACAGAGCCTTGGCTTCCTTCCCTGAAAGGCAGCCATAGAATCATAGAATGGTTCAGGTGTCTTGCAAGTCCTAATTCATTTGCAGGAAGACCTGTCTGTTACTGAAATAATTGCAATGATATCAGACTTGAATTTGGCAATTAAGCTGTAGAGCCAAATTTTACTGCATATTATATAATAAGTTCCATTTGATTCTCTCTCTTTCTTTTGAAAGATAGTTCCTGTCCATATTAATTCAATTACTTAGGATGTTATAAAGTAGAATACCAATAAATTAGGTTTGGAGTTTGGTTTTTGTTTGGTTGTTTTTTTTCCCTGAAAATTATCCCAGATAAAAAAGAATAAAAATCTATCCTATTTCACATAAACTTACTTTTCATAAGCAGGTTTGTTCAGTTTTCTATGGTGAGGTATATTCAGCAATGCTAAAAGACTGTATGTTTTGCTCTATTTCAGTGCCTGATGACCTCTCCATAGAAGAAAGAGAAGAGCTTTTAAATATTCGTCGCAGGAAAAAAGAACTGATTGATGATATTGAGGTAATTGATTTATCAGTAAAGATGCTTAAAAGACTCCTTCAGTAGATAAAGTTACAGTAAACTGCACACCTAGGTGTGAATTCCAGGTAGCGTTTTTAAAGGTAAACAAATGGCATAAGATAAATTGTGGTAATAATGAATAGGATTTGTACGTCATTTGTGTGCTTTTAATTGTGCCAACTTCTGTATTAATCTAATGCAACATGCACTTGTGCACACTTGATTTGTGTGATCAAGAACTCCTCAAACAGCAGGTTTGTGTACGGAGTGAGAGAGAAATCTGGGTAAAGAAACCTTATAATGGAATTGGTTGTGGTGCTCTGATGGGAGCACATGCTGGGGGTTTGGATCCACATGTTTAACAGTTACTCGTTTGTGGTAGAACCTTAAGCTAAATAATGAAGGAAGCCATAATGTTCATCACTTTTCTGCAGGTGAGTAGCAAATATTAGAAAATAAAACTAAATTGATTTTATTAATATATGATAGATGATTTCAAAAAGTATTTTAATGTAGGTTAACATATTGTCCTTCCTTCTTTTGTCAGAGGTTAAAATTTGAAATTGCTGAGGTTATGACAGAGATTGATAATCTGACAAGTGTAGAAGAAAGGTAAGTAATGTGAACATGTGGACGTGAGTTCAGAGAGACCTTGGAACAGGCCTCCCAGGAATAGCAAATAAAAAAGCTTTATTGTGCTAAACAAACATGTAAAGTCTCTAAAGCCTGACTGGATGAGTTCAGGTGTGTCATTTGTTTGGATGGAGGATATGTTGGATAAAATCTAATATTTTAGATTGTCCGGTTGGTAATAATACAGTCCTCTGAGACTGTATCATTGAAAGAATTGAAAATAGTAACATAATTTTCCCCTTTATAAAAGGTGAATGTCTTGTTTATGTAATACAAAACACAAAGTAACCAAAATGCACATTAGAAGACACTTGTGCAGAATTTGTAAAAGAGCAAGTGATAACTGCTTGTTGTTTCTTCTTTTTTTTCACGTGTAGCAAAACTACACAAAGAAACAAGCAAATAGCCATGGGAAGGAAAAAATTCAACATGGATCCTAAGAAGGTAGAGAATATTATATTTTTTTCCCCTCCACTTGTCAGGAGTCAAGTTCCTGTTTGTAATATGGTCTGTGACAAATACAGTTATGTTTTCTTAAGAAAATATTCCAGTTACAAATAAGGCCTGTGAATTTACAGTACATCCTGTAGCATACCGGGCAGAGGGTTAAGTTAGCAGCAGTCATCTATCAAGTGCCAGTCATGTGTGCTTTCTTCACTTCAGCAAACCTTTTTTGATAATGGAAGTTATTTATCAACAATCAAATATGCCAGGTATTGATTGAGCTGGCTTGCAGAAAGGTTATTTGTACCTGATAGAGGTATTCGATGGTGGTATGTCAAATATAATTCTAAAAATATTTTGATGCTTGGTTATTAGTGAGGCCATTTTCTTTTATGCCCTCTTGTTTTGGTTTCTTTGAAAATACCTTTAACATGCTTTTTAGTTTGTTCTATACAGACTTTGATATTTGCATATATAAATTCTATTTGTAAAAAGGGCACGTATGAACGTTTGTATGTTTGTAACTCAGTTACCCGTTTCAAGAAGTCTCCTCTGCTTTTAGCCAAGAAGGGAAGTAGCTCATTTCTCTGTAGTGCCTCTACTTCTCTTAAATGATTGTTACCTTTCTGGAGAATTCAGGGACCTGCATATGCTCTTACAGACCACCCCGGGGGGTTTATTTAAAAGAGCTGCTCTGGCATATTTGATGTTTGGCCTTTACTTTTCTTTCCAAGTCTTCCTTGCCTTGTTTTACTGCTGTCAGTTGTTTGAGATTCCATTTTGAAACTGTGGAGAGTGATCTTTAAGCTCTTTTTGGAAATTGTTTAGTACTTGTTTTTCTGTGTTAGTTGTTGAGATGTTTTCTTTTCTTGTATTGAATTCAGTTACGTTTTGATGGCTTTTCTGTGATGTTCCAAGAACATCGATGGCTCTTCTTCTCCAGGCTGGTTTCAGTCTTCAGAAACACTCAAGTGCTTTGAGACAGAACCATTTTTGAGCTACCGACTATGGCTTTTATTTTTAATTTCCATTTTGGTCGCTGCCTAACCTCGGTTCTGTTGAGGGCAGAGTACCCCCAATATCCTCAATATCCTAGTAGTTTGTCGTTGTCCTCCAGCTCTCTCGCATCCTAGAAGTCTGTGTCAAAGTCACAGCATGATGTCAGATGCTCTCATTCCAACGTTAACTGTTTCTTGTTACTCTTCTTGTTGGATGGAATTATTTCTATAAATAGATGTTGTGGCTGCATCGCTACTGTACCATAATTTAAATGTGGTAGACAGACTTAAAGTAGTAATTCCTTAATTCTGAGTCAGTGGTGGCCTGCCGTAGCTGGCTGCTCTGTTCGCAGATGCTACTTTAAGTTATAGACCGCTAAAATAACTCTCACAACATCAGAAATACATGTAACTTGGGGTCATTGTGAAAGGGTGTTTGTCATTCACCAATGGGAGGGAAGGTGGTCTCTGGAGTTAGGATTGTAAAAGAAGTGGGGTAATAATACATGCACTGAATCCCCCAAGTTTTCTTCTTACAACTAAATAACAGAGTTCAGTGTTTTTATATTAGCAGGAAAACAGTGAGGTAACTTTCTTTTACTAGTTTTGATGAAGACCTTTGTATTTTCTAGTGTGTCACCTATCTGTAGAGCAGTTCTCCCGCCCTCACCCAGAAAATCCTTATCAGAATAGCTGTGTTCAGTGCAGTTCTGTGGTGTAATAAACAGCATGTCCTGGCTCTGCTGGACTGCTGTGGGAAGGGCTGGAGCATAGAGTTTGTGCATCAGGAATCCCTCTGCTGAAGGGACACAGCTCAAAATCTGCAGCATGGCTGCAGTCACAATGCCTGTGTTGGGCCCAGAAAATGGATTCACAGGGACAAAGACAGGGTTTAAATAATGGCAAAGTTTATAATTAAATTACTGTAGAAGCTATGAAATTCAAAGCAGATTTCATTGCACTGACTTTAAAAAAAATAAATCAATGCAATATTTGTAGTGAATATTGACTATTTGTGTAGCTGTGTGTGGGGAGGTCAGATGAGCCCAGCTGTCTGTCTCCCTGCAGTCTGCAGAGAGATTTGCATGGGGACAAAAGGCAGCATAGGAGCTGATGAGGATTTGGCTGACCTGTTTTACCCTTTATTCCAGATGCTGGAGTTGGTGTCCCAGTATCTGCTTCTGCACACAGAAATTTGTTTTCCGTGCTTCTAGTCATGTCCATTATCCTTTTCAGTAATTTGTACAACTTTTAAAAAAAAAAACTATCCTGGTCAGTCTGACACCGATGTGTCTGATGGAGTGAATAATCCAGCCTGGGGTCAGACAAGGGAATCTGCAGCCTCTGCTTGTGGTGTTTGTGGGAAGGAAGGTTCTCTGTTGGCTGAAGGAGGATGAGAAAGCTTTTTTAATAAGTTGGTGTGGGGGAAAATATCATTCTGTTTCACAGTCAGATTAATTTCTTGTACAGGTAGTTATCAAATAAGCTTTGAGGGATTGTTTTTGAGGAAAGCTCAGCTATTTCTTCTTCAAGATAAAATAGATGTATTCTTTGCAGTGAAATCAGCTGTGTTCTGAAATGACTAAAAAAAATGTTATCAGAGTTAGAATACCAGCCTCCTGCTGAAGTTAAGTTTTCAGAAGACGATAAAATTGGTATGAGAGAATTGTATTCCAGGCCTCTTTTTTTTTTTTAAGGCTTCATGCCTTACAACATCACAGTTCATTTTCTTTAAGTTAGGTCAGAAAATTGACTCTCTTTGTCAGGCAGGTAATAATTCAGTATAAAAAAACCCCAGAATCAACCAAACAGAAGGATGATTACTTTTTTGAATGTTACTGCAGGGCCTCCTATGCTGTGTCAAAAAATAACAGTAGTTTTCCCAGCCATAATGAAATAAAAAAGAACTATATTCTACTTGCACAGATTGAAAGCTTCTAATATTTCTGAAATCATGAAATACTCTAGTAGGAAAGATTTTTGAATAATTTCTTGAGCTCTTCTCTATGTATTTGGAATCCAAGATGTTAAGGTTACACACAGCTGCCATTCCTACTTTTCACTGTCATTCTGCTGATGGCTTTATTGAACCCACGGGAATAGCCACGTTTTTGGGGTGTGTGGTGGGGAACAAAGAGCGCTACCTCCTTGTGACCTGCTAGAGTACAGCCCCTTCTGTCCCCTGCAGAAACCCTCTGTAATTCTTGGTCTCCTTTCATCCCCAGTGTGCAGAAGCCTCTTGGGGCACCCCCAAAGCCCGCCTGATGTAGGGCCAGTAAGTGGGAGTCCAGGGCTGCTCCGGTGCCCCTGAGGGACGGGGTAAGGCTCTCGGGCTCTGGTAGACGCTCCATGGTAGAAGCGTGGTTGGGGAACAGCCCTATGTGGATAGTCTAGCTTGAGTCCTTGTGCATAGTTTACTTCCAGCACGACCACAAGTTACCCATAATCCAGGGTCAGCATAAACTCTTTAAATGGGTTCCAGTGTCTTCAGCCATGACTTCTGCTGCAGTAGTGGCTTCGTGTACTGGGTTGCAGTTTGTAGGTTATAACGGATGCTTTATTTCGTGTCACGATGGTAATTAAGTTATTCCCATGTAGCAATTTATTATATGACTTTGCAGATAATGTTTCTGCAGACAACTATGCAATATTGTGAACAGGCCAACTCTCACATTAACTCCAAAGAGCAACTTGGAATCATTATTCAATTAATATTTGATATTTCTGTTGTTGAGGGATTCAAACTGCCACCTAGTACTTTTAGTCTTAAAAACACATTCTCATTTTAATCTTTATACCAGTACTAAATATTGCTATCTAACTAAAAACCATTTGTTTACCATTTCATTTAAAAAAAAATAAATCTGTAGGCTAATGTGATTCTTGATGTGCTGTGTATATGTCTGTGTCTGTATATATTAATATAAAATGTTATGACTGGTATTTACATAAATGCTTGTGGAAGAAAACATAACATTCCTTTTCCTCTGGAATTGCTTTTCCTAGGGAATACAGTTTCTGATAGAAAATGACCTCCTACAGAACACAGCAGAAGACATTGCACAGTTCCTTTATAAAGGAGAAGGATTAAATAAAACGGTAATTGGAGATTACCTCGGTGAAAGGTAAAATAAAAATATTGTGACTTTGTTCTCAAGTTTATAAAGTGTGCTTATGGGTTTTGGTAGTTCCCTTCCCCTTCACAGGCTGTGTGAGAGCGTGGCTCTGCTCCTGACATCTGTTAAAGCTACAGTGGGAAGTGAAACTACTACAGTGTTGTGATAAGGCTTTTTCTGTTAGTTTGTTGTTCTTTTTAAATAGGTACATTGTGGAATGATATTTAATTAATTGTAATGTACTATTTTGAGAAAATACCCTTAAATTTGGCTGTAGTGGAGAATTGAATACCATAAGCTTTTGAGATATCTGAGAGTTGTATTGCATCAGTTTCAGTAACTTTTGATATTGTGCCTGGACAAGGAGTGATTTACAGTCACTAATCACTGCATGGAAAGACAGTTACTTACTAAAATGGGTAGTTCCTGGGACAGTAGTTATAAGCAGGTTTTAGTTGTTTCTCCCTGCACACAGACTTAGCATTAGTAAGGGCAGCTGCACCAGACCTTTGTCAGTCCTAATACAGTAAATATGCAACATGCATATTTATGTGTACTATTGCAAAACATAGTCAAAATGTAAATTACTTCCATTGCTGTGCACCCCAATTCATTTCCAAAAAGGTGGAAGTGAAGGACAGGCAGAATTAGGTGTTGCTACTTGCTCGCACATGTTCTGGTTCAGATGCCAATTACAAAGGTTTAAAAGTTGACTCATTTAGGATATGCTCCTATAATGCTATGTTCTGGCAGATCCCATCATCTGTGCACAGCATCAATGGCTTAGTTTGTGCTCAGCAGTTTCCTCCTGACTTCAGTAGGTTTAATGAAAGTTTTGACTGTAGTATATGTATTTTGAAATAGATCTGCACTATGAAATTTCTGTGCAGTATATGTAGACATTTCAACATGGTTTTTTTTATACAACAACATTATGTTGTTTCTCTTGAATATTTGGGCAGTCAGTATTTTAAAATTACTTAGATGCTAATGTCCATAATTGCAAAACTGTCACAAAGCTTGTATAAAGGAGTGTATGTGTTTTTGATAGCTGCGTTCTGCCTTGGGGTTGTCTTCTGAAATACTTCCAGTTTTTCTTGCCCTATTCCCAAACCCTTGTACTTGTGCGGAAAGGTCTTGCCAATATGTCCAGGCTCACTGGAGCTATCAGTCATATTTCTGTGGCTATTTATCCATTCATATTTACAATTAAAAAAATTATGACTCGTTCTTTTGCATCCCTGGGAGGGATGCTGCTGGGCAGCACTGTGGTCTAATCTGAAAAGAGAGAGCAACCTTCCTTAATACTGAGCATGTACACAGATAAATATGAAATTCAATTATATCTTCTGCATTTTTCAAGACTTAAATACAGACAAATGTAGTGGTCATACTAAACTGCAAATTTGATCAAGAAACTTTGTATAAATCTATCAATTGGATAATAAAATCTTAGGAGATGTTAGTTCTACGTATGTTACTTCTTTTCACTATTCTGTCACAAGGCAGAAGAAACCTATCCATTTTAAGAAGCAGTTGGAGTAAAACAAATTTAAAATTATTTTTTGCTTTAAGAGGAGCTTTTATTTAGTGTATGCAGTCAGTCTACTTCAGTTGGTTTTTTTCATGTTTCTGCATTTCTGTGAAGGTTATAATGAATATGGTAATGGGAAAGCAAATGGTATTTCTATTTTTTTTTTCCCTACACTTACATGAATTAGTAGGCAGGTGAAGAGATGACAATATGATTTTCAGAAATGCGTAAGGTAGTCAGGTCTGGAACGGGGAATTGGTTCATCATACTCCCTGAACATCGGAAAACAATGTATTAGGCCTTCAGGCCCTGGGTTAAAATAAATACCCTGGGATAAGATAAAATGTGACAATTTAGGTGGTTCTAAGCTGCTAGTTTTGCTTTTGTGACTGCCTCAAACACAAGCCATTAAGTGATTTGTGCTGTGCAAGTGGCAGTGCAGATTGTAGACAAGTTCTTACTGAGTTATGTGCTATCTTTTATCAAGGCATTTGGAGTCTGAGGACATTCTCTTCTACTTTGCTGCTCCCTCTCAGGGGCCCATCGGGTATTACTTCTGCATTCGAGCTAAATATAGCTGAAGATGAGACCAAGATAGTCAGCAGAATGAAATATTTGTATAACATTCTGCCATAAAGAGATATATTTTAAATCACTGACTTCTATAGTGTTATAGCACTCAGTAAACTGAAAAAAATGAATGATAAAATGGAATGAGATATTTTATTATACATTTTTAGGTATTAAGGGATGAATTACATTCTGTAAAAGATTTAAGATTTCTTTATATCTGGGTAAATCTTCACTTTTTCTTAATTGGCTTCCTAGATCTTACATTATATTTGGCTTGTGTCTTTGGAGCTGTACTCAGCACAAGTATCACTGTTAATCCAGCCTACGTTAAAACCTAGAAGAGCAACAATTAAGTAGAAGGCCAATACTAGTTCTGAATTACTGCTGCTTTTTGTACATACAAGCAAAACCATTATTTGGCTTCAAGTAACAACGTACCTCTATTGAGCACTGTCTTTTATTATACTGTTATGCCACTTTATTTCACTGCACTAAGGAGCAGTCATGCGGTTGAGTTGTGCTTTACTAAATTTCAGGAGAGTTGTTTGGTTTTGCTTGACAGAGGTGATTGTTTTTCTGTAAACAGTGTGGGGACACCCTCATGAATGAACAGTTGGTTGTAAGGCCTTTGTAGTGAGTGTCCTGGGCCAGTGTGACCCTGCAGTTAGTCAGCAAGGCAGTGGGTAGCTCCTGGTGGGAACACACCTCTGTTCTGGGGTGGAGGCTGATGTGCAGCATTCTATCTTGGTGATGTATTTAAAGCACACCCTGCACAGCTTTATACTTCTGGCCTGTGAGCTCAGTGATGGTGCAGACTCAACACTTTGTGCATCCAGTTAGTTCTGTGTTCATTAGCTGTGGTGGGTTGACCCTGGCTGGATGTCCAGTGCCCACCAGAGCTGTTCCATCACTCAGACATGGGTTAGTTTGTTTTTCATGTGATGTTTGGCTGAAGAAATTAATCATACATTAACTGTTGCTTTGAGAGTTCATGACACAATTTCTGGAAAAGACTTTTTCTTGGATAAATTTGTCAGGTATCATCCTGTACCAAGGCAGGTGCAGTAACAATAAACATGAAGCAAAGAAGGCCAGGCCATTTTTGTGTCATTTATATAAGCAGTGCTAAAGTCAGTCCAAGTGTACTGGCTCAGAGAGTACACAGCACATAGAGATAACTGACAAGCCTTTAAAGGTCAGAATTGTAACTGTCTGTTTCCACTTTTGTCTTTCATAGAGATGAATTTAATATTAAAGTTCTTCAGGCTTTTGTTGAACTCCATGAGTTTGCTGATCTCAATCTTGTACAAGCCTTAAGGTGAGTGAATTCTTTTTTTTGACCTGAGCTTCCTTTATGGAGTTGCACGTTCATACAAGTCACTGTGATTTGTTAGTCTGAGCTGCTGTGCAGCTCGTTGTAGGCGTTACTGTGGGAGCTGGCAGAGACAGCTCTCTCCTTACCCTGTCCCATTGCCTGTGCCTGTGCTGCCTTAGAAGGTGAAAACTTTCAATTATTTCAAATACAAGCTACTAAAACATAGCCATAACTCTTTGGTGTGCCTGCCATATGTGGACATTTGAAGATCTGTGTTATCTGAAGAGATAGGTAAAAAACAAGCGAACCCCTAACCCAAGCAAAGAAATAATTTTAATTGCTGCTGTGGTCTTCCCTTTCACCTCAACTTGTTCCTCTGGATGGGGAGGGGGGAATCCTACTGACCATAATCAGTGATGATGTTCAATTGCAAAGAGATAAACTTGGAATCAAGTAGTTTCCTCCTTCTTTCCTAAGAGTTTCCCACTTGTCATGTAAAAGAAAGCGTACTATCATAGTATACTTCTTTCTCTCGTTGAGTGAGCAGTTTACTCGGTTCCTCTGGGATAGGAGCATACAGTGACCTTGCAAAGTCCCTTCTTGTTGTGGTGGAAATCCATAATAGATTTAGCAAATTAAGTTGATTTAGATTGTTCTGCCAGTTTCACTGCCACATGTGACTCCCTCCTGACCTCAGATAAATTGAAATGTCCGTGTGATCTCTGTCCTGGCGTGGTGCCTTGTGCTGTGGGGTCAGAGCAGCTCTTCTGTGGTTGAGTGATGTGGTGCCTGTAACTGGAGCTAAGGAAGCCTGTTCTCTGGCTGCTACGCTTGGCTGGGAGGCTTCGCATTCTTGTCTCTCTTACCCAATTTAATATTAGGTTTGACTTGACTCTTTCATAGCAGTTGCTACTATTAAATGTTTGTATTTTGGTAGCTCACAAAATTCGTGATCTGGGTTGGAACCTTGCCCAAGGTGAGTAAAAGACAGTATATAGAGCTGACAAGCTAAAGGTGGCCTGTGACAGTGTCATGACACTGAACTGAGCACTGATGAAGACAAGAATAAATTGTTATTATGTTGGCACTCAACGTACAGGGAATATTGAGAACTTGTTTTGCATGGCAGAGCATGTAACTTCGCTGGTTTAGATAATTCTTTTTCCAAGAAATAAGAGAATAAGTGATTAGCTCATTGGAGCTTTATATGCCACGGTGTGCAAAAGGTGTATTTGTGAAGACTTCTGTCCTGTATGCATTCCAGCGTACCTACATGTACAAATAGTAAATTATGAGAGTAAAAACTGTGTTTCAGTTCATGCTGCTAAAGAGGAGCACAGATCTTCTGTATATATTATAAAATTACTGAGGTGTAATGGCCTAAGTCTGTATTTTTAAGATCTGGATCTGATTCTTGTAGGGTGAGCTTGCACTAGACAGGCAGCACCTCTCGAGGCACCAGGGTTTATCTTGTTCTTGATACTATTTTTTAAATGCTTGAGGAGTTCAAGAAAAAGATGTTATGCTTTCTTCGCTTCCTTGCCTCTCTCCCCTACCAGAAATATTTTATGTAATGTGTCTTTACAAAGTCCAACTGAGTCTTTATTGCTGTTAGTAGCCGGAAAACCCAGGGAGGAGTGAAATGATTTGTTTCCCCATAGCATTCTCATGGCAAAAATGGGATGCATACAGAAAATTGTTTACTAGTCTGGAAAAAGTCTGAGAATATGAACTGCCATATTATCTTGCCTGATAGCATGCAGTGTTGCTGGCTGAATTACTGGGCTAGCCATCTGTGCATGTCGCTTTTATAGTAGCTCCTAACTTGTGTGTTCAGAGACTGAGAACATATTTCTAGGATATTTTATATAAACATTGCAGATTTTTTTTTTTGTTTTGTTTCTGATTATTAATAATACATGCTTAATATAGAAATATCAGAGTGAGTCTAACAACTCACTTCTTCCCTTCTCTAGGCAGTTTCTGTGGAGCTTCCGACTCCCAGGAGAGGCTCAAAAAATTGATCGTATGATGGAAGCTTTTGCTTCACGCTATTGCCTTTGTAACCCAGGAGTCTTCCAGTCTACAGGTTAGTCACAGCAAACAATATTTATTTATTAATTTTTGGATCATATATATTCTTCTACGTCTGATGCAAGGAGACAATGGACAGTCTGGAAGTTCAGGATAAAATAATATGTGAAATGAGAAGTTTCTGTGAACCGAGAAGATGCAACATGTTTTTTCTCTGTGTAGCAGAGAGATTTCCATACTGCTTTTTCTTACACAGGATCTCGCACTTGAATTCTGGGAGAATTTACTACATCATAACCATGACAAGAAGCATGATAAGATCTACTTTGTCATTGTTTGATATTATTCAGTGGTACTAGCCACCTTGCATATGCCAAGAAATGGAGTTGATGTCATTTTCAGTCTGTTTAACTGCAGTTCCAGGGTTATTTTGAAGAGACTGTTCTTTCCCTTTGGAAAAAGTTTTGGAAGTACTTTATGTAGGATCAAGTCTCTTATAAGATCTACCAATATGAGCTGGGTAAAGTCTGTGTGCAGAGAACATTTTGCCCACCAGCACTGCAGCGTTTCAATCAAAATGTTAATTTAGTGTGATAGCAATAATTTTAAAGAGTCTTTTAAAAATAATTTGTATTCTTTTGTTCTGTTGTTCTCATGCTGGCTTTTAATTTGAATTGTTACATATTTTTTCTTCTTAGGATTATTTCAACAGTTTAAAGAAAGATTTGAGACTTCACTCTTGTGTACAGTGTTTGGGATTTTCTGACTACCTGTTTGTGTCTTTATCAGTCAGGAGGAGCTATATGTTCATTTTACAGGTTTGTGTCACTGCACAAAGATAGATAAATCTTATTTCAAATTTTATTTCAGATACATGCTATGTGCTTTCATTTGCCATCATTATGTTAAATACCAGCCTGCACAACCACAATGTGAGAGATAAACCGACAGTAGAGAGATTTATTTCTATGAATCGTGGAATTAATGAAGGTGGAGACCTTCCAGAAGAACTGCTGCGGGTAAGTTAGACTGGGTGAGACTAAGCATTGCTTTGGAGTTTCAACAGGAAACTTAAAAGCATATACAACAGTTCTCAGGCAAATTTGTTGAGGGAAAGGAGGAACGTTTTCTAGCATGCATAACTGTCTGAGCAGCCAAACAAAGCAGTTTTGATACTCACAGCTGCTTGGGGCTAGTTCTCCCCATGTTTAGTCTTTTGTTGAGGCAAGGAGATTCCAGAGAAAATACTCTGTATTTCTTTCAGTAGTTTGCTGGTAAAATTCTTGTGGAATTGGCTTCTTATAAAAAAAATGTAGTATTTCTGGATAAGCCAGAAAAAATAGTAAAAAATGCTGTTTTGTTACTGCTTCTCATTTCTTTCTGCGTGTCATGTGGAGCTTCCTCCTGTCCCTTCAGATACCATTAAAAATACTTATTTCTTTAAGACAATGTAATGGCCTAAACCATTTTCTGAAAATAGATTTATTTGGCAAAATTTGTACCAAATGAGACCTGAGCCTCAAATCTTTGAAATACCAAATGCTGAAGTTAAAGAAAGAATGTCTTTGCTAGGAGTGCTTATAAAGTCTGTAAAAAGAGACACTTGTTTATAGATGAAGTGGTTTAAAATCAAAATGAATCAAAGTAGTAAACAGCAAAACAGTAAACTGAAATGGGATGGTTCAGAATGTTGTGGACAGTATTTCTTATGCCTTTTATACAAATAGTCTGAGAAGCAGTAAGATGTCTTGGTTGCATTTTCTCTTAGACATTTAGTAACGAGCTTTTTCTCCTCTTTTGGTGTGTGGTTTGGTTCTGTTTTTTTATTCTTCCAGAATTTATATGAAAGTATTAAGAATGAGCCATTTAAAATTCCGGAGGATGATGGAAATGATCTAACGCATACATTTTTTAATCCGGACAGAGAAGGTTGGCTGCTGAAATTAGGTTAGTTCTGAGGGAAGTTGTTCTGCTGCTGTGTGTGTGGGGGTTGTTGGTGTGTTTGCTGCCTCCCTGTCGTGAAGGTAATGGGATTAAGGATGCCATTAGTATGGGAAAATGTACCAACCAAAAGAAGTAACACCTTTACTGTGAAGGTTGTTACTTATTTTGTGTATCCAAATTAGCAATCTTGTTTCAAACTTCAGAGTTTTATTTCTGATACATGAGAAATAAAAACTCATCCACAGAAAGGAAAGCCCTATGGTATTTACCACATGCTATGGCTGATAAATATCAACTTGGTCTCCATGAGGTCATCTCAGAAAACTGTGATACTTCAACTCAGTTTTCTGTGTACAAAAAAGGTTTCCTCTTCAAATAGTTATTTTTGTATGTCTTTATTTTTCCATATTATTTGTGAGTTTCTCTTGGTTTGGTTTTGGCTATGATTTTTTAATGAGTGGTTTAAATGTGCCTTCTTGTTTTCCTTATGGCCTATGACCTATCACCTTTCTGTTCTGTGACTGGCTGTCTCTGCTTATTCTGCGTTAGGAGGTACGTATCTCGTTGCTTTCCAGCCCCCTCTGCTTCAGGTGCTCATACTTTTATTTTCTTAATCCTTCCTTCTGATTGTTTTTCTTTTTTTTTTTTTTCAAATTGAGTATATTGTAGCATTTTGCTTTTACACTCGGCGTCACTAACAATATCATCAGTGGTACTCTAAAGCTGGCACCTTGGAGTCTGGCTCACATATTAGTGTTCAGCTAAAGAAGAAAGTGGTTACGTCTACTGCAGAAAAATAAAGATGACTATTCAGCATACCTTTCTCATTCACTAAAGAACATAGGAGGGAAGAATAATTTCTACTGAGAGAAAACATGTCACTACTCTTGTAATGAAATTCCAGAGTGATTTTGTAACTTGTTCATCAATTATTAGATTATTGATTAAATTTGAACTATGCATTTATAAAAGCTGTTCTTTTCCCTGATTATTTAAAAATGACATATTTAGCTTACTTAACAGAATCTTAAATGACAACCAAATTTAGCGTTGATGAAACCTTTACAGTCTCCTGGCACTGCAAGGTGGCCTCACTTTCAGAATCTTTAAAGTTGATGGGATTCGCTTTTTCACTTGGGCCTAGGGATTATTCTTTTCCCATATAAAGGAAATTTTATTTTAATTTATTTTTTAAATGAAATAAACCTCTTTATGTAAAACACCAGTATACACTCCAGTAGACCCAGTTATTGGCCACTTCAGTTTGTAACTGCTTGATACACTAGAAGGACCTTTGCACTTGAGGATGGTGACTAAAGTGTGGAAGGGGAGGTGTACTGGAGTGCATGTGGGGGTGAGAGTGGAGCCATCCTGATTGCACCTGGAGATCGGTGGTCGAGCTGGTGCTGGAAGGAAATAAATATGAAAAGAGGGTATTTTGATTTAATTCACATGCTCTCCAATCTTATTTCAACCCCTGTGCTGTAGAAACTGTACAGCTCTGACATCTCTCTGTCTAACTGCAAAAATTGCTTTTTGATGTGCATTGGCTCAGCTGGCACAAAGTCAAAGATGACTTTGCAGCTTCTCTCCATTTTGTAGCATGAGACAATAGCTATCTCAACAGAAAAGGCTTTTGTAGATAAAATGTCTTTTCTGGAGAAGAGGTTGGGTTTCTGGAGAAGCTGTGTGTGTCTCCCTTGCCCAGTGCTCCCCTCAACTTGTGCACAAACTGAGAATGCAAGCAGGAGCCTGAGTGCGTGTAGGGCAGTGACAGCATCCCTTGTGGAAGCACCTGTCAATAAAAGACATAAGAGATCTAATAAAATGAAGCAAAAAGGTGATTGGAGGTGAGTGAGAGCTGCTAGATACTCTTGCACAGTCTGGCTCTGGCGTGGGTCTGCTGTGTTGGTGTGAATGGAGACAGTGTGCAGGATACCCAGCAGTAAAAGCATGTGTGAAATGGGGGGTGTTGCACATAACACTCCCATGGCACGAGGGTTATTTGCCTAGGGAAATTAAGGGTGTCCAGAAGCCTCTGGTGAATCAGCCTGTAAAAGGGCAAAGCTGCTGTGAAAGACTGGGCGTTTCTTGGCAGACACGGGCTGGCACAAACAAACATATTTGCTGCACTGACCAGAAATAAACCCACCAATATTTTATTTTTTCTTTTTATTCTTTTTCTCTTTCTTCTCCCTTGAGTTTCCTATTTGCTAGGAGGCTTAATCTGTATGTTGAGCGTGCTGTCTCGATCCGCACTGTTTGCACTTTTACAGCTCTTTCTGTTGGGAAACTCTTGTGAAATGGGTAGGGTTTCCTTCAGTTCTGGAAGATGCTGATATTAAAAGTTTTGGTATTGTTGAAATGCAAAGGAGACTCTATTCCTGAATGAGAGTTTGAGTGCTTAGTTGTGGTAATACTTAAAGGTTGAAATAGAAAGTTTTATATAAAACTATAGATATAACTAAGGCAACTTGTAGGCCTTGAGTCTGTCAAGACAGTATTTTGTATTTGGGGTTTCTTATAGTCAGCTCTTTCCACTTCCCTGCTTGTGCCCCTCTCTTCAGTATGCCAGCTCACCGTCTTGATTGTCCTCTGGGCAGGAGATGGATGTCCTGAAACTTTCACATACTGTAAAATCCATCTGTCCTGAGGAGCAGCCATCCCTCCAGCTGGGCTCTGTGGGGGAGCAGAGTGCTGCTGGGGTATGCACTGCTCAGAGGGGACTTTAGGTCCCAGAGCCAAACCTGGAGCCAGAGAGCAGCGCTGGTTTTAGCTGACTAGACTGGGATGCTGCCTATCTATATACCTTTTTATCTTGCTAAGCCTAAACTGTTCCTCAGTTCACGTTGTTTGAAGCCCGGTGTAATGCCAATGAATGCCACAAGTCAGAATCCGAAAGCTGCTGAGGCTGATGAGTCCTGGCTCAGAGCAGCCTGAGACGTTACAAGCTTTTGGATTTTCTGCATCAGAGTCATTTGTGGTGTTGGGGCCAGGGAATTTTCTACCATCCACTTTAAGGTGTTTAGAAATTGTTGTCTGGGCCCTCTGTCCTAATGCCCAAGTTGCAAACCCTTTGCTCAGGGGGGTGTTTGCTGTGCCAAAACCAGCTTCTCTTGGCAAATAGCTTGGTTTGCATAATATTTTCATCTAGTTAGGGGGAAACTGTGACATTATTCTTCCAAATGGGAGAGGAAATGATTCAAGCCAGACACACAATCGTGTTAATTTCTTCTCCCAGTCAGACTGGGATTTGGAGACTGTCCAGGAGTTCCATGTCCGGGCCCATCCAGCTGGTGGTACTTATTCCAGTGGCTCTGTCCCTGGGAGTTGGTCACTTCCCCCAAACCCAAATGCTGTCAGTGTGACAGTGACCTCTTGGCCTGCTAGCTTTGCCCTCTCTCCTGCTGTGTCTGGGCAAGCCCTGCCCTTTGATGGCAGCCAGGATTACCTGTTACCTGAAAGCCTGGTGATGTTTTTGCACTGTAAAAATGTTAACTGATGCTCACTTTGGAGAGCAGAATGTGACTTAGTCATGACAGTGGCCACTGAGTTATGTGGCAAGAGGTCCCTGCCCTCAGCGGGGGCTGCCGTGGCAGCGGTGACTGGGTGCTGCTCTGTCATTGCTCTGAGGGTGACTCAGGATAAAGTTCTCCAGCTTTCTGTTCTCAGCCCAAACACTTCCTCATCCCTGCGCCAGCCCTTAGTCAAGGTGGCGGGAATGTTTCTGGTGATTACGTGCCGGTTGGAATGTTTCTGGAGTGCTGTGTTTGAGGTCTGTCACACAGTTGCACTATGTACCACAGCTCTTCCCTCCCTGTCTCCAGCTCACTCAGCCATTCATTCTGTCACGGCTTCTGCATCCCGCACTGTTCTGCCTGATCTCACCGCACCTGCCTGCAGATGGAGTTGTTCTTAAGATCCCTGTGCGGGTAGTGGGAACATAAAGTTTGCTGGGAGCCCTGGGTGCTGCAGTGTGTCAGGCTGGGGTCTGGTGTGGGCCAAGGAACTGGGCAAAGGGGGGTATGACATGCAGCTAACGGGCTGGTATCAAGGGAGTTCATAGTGTTCCTGGAATTGCTCTTTAATGTGATTTGGATTTCTGCATTAAAACAAAAACCCAGCAATCTCAAGTAGAACAAAGCTATTAAAAAAATTAAGCTTATGTCTTAGATTTAATTATGTGACGGATTAAATTAGGGGTCTTGTGTATATTAATGGTACCTTCTTATGCAACTACTTTGAAATGTTGGGTTAATAAGATGAACTGGCTGCTGAATGGGTGATGCACAGGTGGTGACACAGTCCCTGAGTCAGATAGCTGCAGTGGAACTGAATCTGTGTATTAATGACTCTTTTATCTACAACTGCATGGCCTGGAGATTAGTTTTACAAATAATGAAGTTATGGAGTGCTATGAAATGGCCGATTGCAGAAAACCAGCTGAAGGAGCTGAGACAATGCTGGTTTTTTTCTAAAAGGAGCTGTTCCTGCAGTGTGACATCAGGGGGTGTAAGGCAGAGGAACTCTGGAGTTACTGTCGTCTGAACTCTTAATGCAGAAAAAATTGGTGGTTTTGAAGCAGTAGCTGTTTCTTCTGTCAGGTGTACTCGGGGATAGATTGACTCCTAAAGAGAACATGTTCTTAAAATACTAGATGATGAAAAATGACTAAGAATGGCACGTTTTGGCATTGATTTGCTCCTTATTGGTGCCATCATGTTTGTTCTGCTTATAATGTCTATAAGCATCTTAAGCACTTGATGTTAAATCTGGAAGTAGAGAGAGGTTCTGAAAGAGGTTCTGTGCTCAGGAGTGGGGTGGGAGGAAGGGGATAAGATGCCCTTTGTGTGAGCCCTGTGGAGCCAGGCTGTGGAGAGGCGGGTTTGGTGCTGGAGCCTGGTTGCTGTTTTTGCTGGTGGTTCCTGGAGCTGGGTGGCACTGAGTGTGTTTCTGAGGGCTGTGTGTGACATTCCTGGTGCGATGAAAGTGGTGGCCTGGGCAGGAGGAGCTCTGGCTGGTGCTGCCTACCTTCTCCGTGGGAGAGGAGATGTCTCTAGCTTTATGATTTCGTGGTTGTTTTGTGGCAACCCCATCGTTAGTGCTCCTCAGGAGTTTGGTCTCAGTGCAGGAGTCACAGGAAGGTGTTCCCTTTAACCTCAGCTCATCTGTGCATCATCCATTTATGATTAAGCCGTATTTTGAAAACAAAGCAAAATGAGATGACTTTTTGTTGTCCCTTGCTGAAATGGTGGCAGCAGCACCGGTGTAATGCAGCTGTGCCTTTATTGTAGGGGGAAGAGTGAAAACATGGAAGCGGAGATGGTTTATTCTGACTGACAATTGCCTCTATTACTTTGAATACACAACGGTGAGTATATGTTACAGTGAACTTTATTGAAAATCAAGATATTTAAGTGGTTAATGATGTGATATTTTCCTAACTTTTTAGGACAAAGAACCTAGAGGAATTATTCCATTAGAAAATCTTAGCATAAGAGAAGTGGAAGACCCTAGAAAACCAGTAAGATATTTTAATTATTTTTTTTTTATGTGAAGATAAGTAAACCATGTAGAACTCAGAGGTAGTGTTTAAATAAAGTTGTTTATCAGTTTTGGTTTGTTTTTTTAAATTTGTTTATTCATTTCTACCCTCCAGAACTGCTTTGAGCTCTATAACCCCAGTCATAAAGGTCAAGTGATTAAAGCCTGTAAAACTGAAGCTGATGGTCGGGTGGTGGAAGGCAACCACGTGGTGTATAGAATATCTGCTCCCACCCCGGAGGAAAAGGAAGAGTGGATTAAATCCATCAAGTGAGTTTAAAGTCTTAAATGTCTTCCAAAAGAGAAGTGTAAGCTCTTTTTGAAGTAAGATACTAAGATAATTGTTATTCTGACTTGTTTGAAGTGTTCTGATGCGGCAAGGTCCTCCAGGATTAATGACAAGGTACTTGGGGGTGACGGATCAAGACATGAGTCTCCCATTCCCCGTTCCTGTCTGGTCCTCAGGAAATAGCGCTGCTCACTCAAAGGAGGAAAATGGGGATTTTACCTTCCCCCTTCCCCCCCCCCCCTCCCCCCGGAAATGTAAACCTGGTGTGAATCATCTTTAATTTCATTAGATTCTTACTTCATATCAGACACGTCATGAAAGTTAATTATTAAGCATGTTATGTGCCGCTTTAAACTTTCACGGATTGACTTTATCTTGGAAGGTTTATAAAGCAGACCCATGCTTAAAGAAATAAATAATGGTCAAGATGAAGGTATGAACTCTTAACAAATCACAGGTGAATAACATCTGTTTCTGAAGAAATATTTGTGAAGTTTAGAAGATGTCTACTATCTTATTAAGAGTGGGGTGTCATCCACAGAGAAGAGAGCAAAATAGTTTTAGTTTTCAAAACCAGATATTTGTAACCAAAACGGTGATTCCTTTTTTCTTTTGTAGAGCGAGTATCAGCAGGGACCCTTTTTATGATATGCTGGCAACAAGGAAACGAAGAATTGCAAATAAGAAATAGAACATAATCAGAACTTGCATACCTGCATCAGCCCGTAAATGAGCATCCAGTTGGGTGGTAATGTAAAAATTGGACAAACTAAATGAAGACAGTAACTGTAAATGTTATATATACACTCGACTATGACATAACAACTTGGCAAGACCTTTCAGGGTAAATAGTTATTGGTGTATAATTTGAATTGAGGTTCAAATCCCAGAGGATGATTATATTGGAACTTAGTGCAACTGAAAACATGGAAGCCTTGTTTTCACTTCAGTTAGTTCCAGCTCCAGTTCCCTGGGCTATTGGAGGCTCTCAGTAAAATGTCTAGTATCTGTTACCTGAGCGCCTTTCCCAGAAAAGGAGGAGTCTATAAGACTCTCACTAAAACACAGCACCAGAAGTGGAAAACAGCATTTAATTTTTCTGTGAGCAGAAACCCCACAATCTCGGTATCAGTTTTCAAGTCATGTGTTTTGCAGGAAACAAACAGCTGAGTGTGGCTTTCCTTTAGGATTCGCTCTCCTGCCTGGACGGAAATAGCTTTTCTTCCTCTCGGAAAGGTGGCTCGGCAGCGGCTGTGGCGGTGCCAGAGGGTTTGGCTGAGGTGCCCCCAAACTCAGGCAGGAACCAGCAGCAGAGGCTCCTGTCAGGCAGTGACAACAGGTACAGACCTGGGGTGGTGTTGACTGGTTTGAGCCAGAGAGGCCAAGGCTTGTTCCTGCCTGCTCCCGTGCTCGCAGTGGGCAGTGAGCTTTAGTTACTGCATTAATCTGCTTTTGTAGAGTAACATCCTTCTTACCCTTTAGAAATGTTGTCGTTTAGTTAACACTAAGTTGCTACTGAAGGAGGAAGGTGACAGGGCTTGCACGAGTTCAGGCTTTGCCTGTGAAAACACCCCCAAAATAGTTTCACATGCTTTTAATGTTTTTAAAGGGAAAAGCCAAGAAGGTGGAATCTTTCTGTAGGACGCGGCCCTGGGTTTAAGCAAGCAGGGTTCAATCCTGCTTGATAGCAAACTTTGGACGTACAGATAAGTTCCGTGGTTTTATTGTGTTCTTTAAGGTGACTTTTCAGATCTGTGCTTCAGCAGTTGAAATTGAAGAAATTAATAGAGGTCCTTATTTTTACTTAAAAAATCCAAATCTTACACATGGATTCCTAGTGCAACCAAACTCCCCCACAAGCACGTGTCTCTCGTAGTTTGTGGAAGATCTTTCTGCTTTGCTGAGAGTTTTCCAGTGGTGCCTGCTCTGGCTGTTACTACAGCGCTTTCCTATTGACAGCGCACATGTGGCTCTGAAGGAAGAGCCCTGAATTCCACCCTGGGGGGAAAAAAAAGTGGGATTCTTTTTGGACCCTGCTGCTTCTGTTAGTACTCAGTTTTTCACACACTCATTGAACCAGAACCGTGAGGGCTGAGGAGACCCAATGTTCTGTCAAAGCAGTCCTGCTGGTTGTGTCCCAAAGTGTCTCAATGCACTGTGGGAAACGTGCAGCTCTGGAAAATACTGATGTACCAGGTTATTCTGTTCCAAATCCCCTTGAACTGTGAGGGAGAGTCTGTTGGGTTGTTCCTGTTTCACTGCTTTGCCTTGTTGCATATGGGGTGTCAGCCCATGAATGCTCCGCTTTATTATTGCACGTTTGCAGAAAAGGCCGAGAGGAAAAGAACAAAGTATAAACTTTCCTACAGTGTGGATTTTCCCCAGAGTGTGTGGAATCACTTCTGCTTGGGTGAGTGTTCAAATCCGAGCACTTTCCTGGGGGTAAAACTCAGCCAAAGGAGTAGAGTCCCTGAATGAGCACCAGTGTGGGGATGTGTTTGCTCAGTGGAACCTGTTTTAACTCTTTATAGAAAGGAGCTGTATGTCCCGTGTTTGCGAAGCAGCGTGATTGTGGCGCTGGGGTCTCCTGTTCCCCGGTTGCAGGTTCTCCCCAGGCAGCTCATGGGGTGTAGCTTTGGCCAGGAGATCAGTAGTGCAAATAGTGATCATCCAGAACCAGTGGTACTAATGAGTGTCAAGGTGAAAAGCAGCAAATAAAGCTTTTCTGGAGAAATGTGAGATGACAAAAGCATTAAGAAGCCATGAAGTGCTTTTGTATCCATTATTTTCTTCTGAAATATCACCTTCAAGAAAGTCTATTTATTTAGCCAGGTGCGGCAGTCTGACCATAAGCATGAAGGAAATGCCTTGAGAGTTCATTTGCTGTATTTAGTTTGAAGTTCTTATATCTGGCAGAAATAATTATTTAGAGTAACATGTAACTGAGGATATTATAGCAGGAAATATATTTTTTCTTAGCATTAAAATGCGACATCTTAAACAGCTATTTGTGGTGCTCAATATATCTATTTAATTTACCAAAGCTAATGGAATAGCATTCTTGTGTGTGATAATATTTGATTTCAAATGTTATTTGTTACAGTATTAACAGGGAGTGAAACTGGCACAAAATTTCCACCGGCCATGAGGCCAGTAAAACAAAGTGGCTTGTGAAAATTTTGGCTAAATCAGGTACTATCCACGAGGGTGAAAACTCTCTCTCAACCTTTCCCTTTCTTATTGGGCTGTGAGTCCAGGGGTGGCTGCTTGGGTGGCCCCTGGGTGACCTGGTGCAGTTTCTGGGGCTCAGCTGTGCTGGGGAGTCCTGGGGCCACGGGGGCTCCCTCCCCTGGGCTGGCGCTTGCCAACTCCTCAGATCTTCACTGGCTGTGGGGGCTGCAGGAGCCACAAGCCCTTTGGCCACTGCCAGTGGCCCTGGGCCAGCACAGCTGGAGGGAACTGCGCTAATGCTTAAGCTCAGCTGGACTGACTTAAATTTTACAATGTTCTGACAAAATAAGCTCTATGTCACTTCACATTTTGAACCATTTTGAACTGGTACAAAACTGAACCTTTGTAAACCGAGCAGCATTTATAATGCTTCCTATATAAAAACAATGCCTATTTTTAAGATTTATTACGTATCTCTGTAGATATGCTTGCTGGAAAAGCTGGGTCTGGTGTAGACCAAATGCTACAAATTAAGACTTGTGGCTTCCCAGTTTCATTTCTATATTTTCTTGGAAAATGTTTCTAGCTAGAGTTTAAATATAAAATGTAAATACTGTACAGATATGTATTGATATAAGTATTCCTTGGTGTACACAAGTGATTTGCATGACAAATACTCTGTATCAATCATTGTTAAAAATGTGATGTTCTATGTAAATCCACTGCAATATTAATGTTTTCATTTATCATTAAGACCTGTTGCTTAAATCAGGAGATTTTATCAAAAATAAAGTGTGAAACTATATACTATTGTGTAGCTCCTCATTTACCAAGAATATGTGCAATTGCTGTTATCTTTTGGGGGCTGGTTTGTTTGGGTTTTTCTGTTAGAGGCTGAGGTTCAGTTCCACAGCATGTGTTGTAACCGCTCTTGTAAGTAAATGGCTCTTCCCTGCCTTTCGGCACGGATTTAAATAACCAGGTTTATGTTTTCAGAGATAAAAACCTTCAACTGCAAAATGGATAGTTTCAGTAAAATCTGAGATTTCCCTTGACCTCGCCTAATTAAGGAGGTGTTTTCTGTCAGTTCCCTTCCATGAGTTTGTTGAGTGTAGGGGAGGGGCGACAGCATCTCTTTTCCTCAGGTAATTAATTAGACCCCCCCCAGTTAGAGCTATCTGAGGGGGCACTTCAGGGGGATGACGATCTGGGTGTTTATGCTCCTTCTGTACCTTCACACCAGGGTTATTCCCCAGACACCAGACCTTGAAGCCAGCGGACAAGAGGAAAAAAAAGCCAGATACAGGAGAGGTAGGTGGTTTCTTTGTCATGTTACTTTATGTAACGTCACACAACTGTTGCCATAGGAACATTACGCAGGGTACACTTATGGTTTGGCTTGTCGGCGTTCTCCATGTACCAAAGTATTTACTCCAAGTATTTAGTAAGACGTTAACCTCGCTCCTCTGCGTTTTAGTGTCACGCACAGAAAGAGGCTACTGGGGGCTCCCGCCCTGTGGCCTGGCTTTGGAAGCGTTTAATGGGAAGGAGAGAGCCGTCCGCATCCTTGTCCTGGTGCCGACGTCCCCAGCGACTGATCCTCTGCTCCCACCGACAGCATCTTCTCACCTACCCCTGGAAGGAAGATCTGATTGCTCCAGTATCATACGCGCTCCGGAGGCTGCCGCTTCACATGACATACTGCATGTTAAATAACTCAAGTAAAACTCAAGTAAAAATCCATTTTAACTTTGCTGTATTTATATACTATATAAATTTTACATGCTATATATTTACAGTGGGGCAAGTGCTTTTTATCTTTAAAAAAACAAAGATCAAACTTTAGACATCTCTGAACAACACAGCTTGTATAAACCAGACAGATTATTCAGATGAACTGTATTTAATACAGGTTCCCCACTCATCTCCTGATGCAGGACCAGTGAATAATAAGTGCATCACAGTTTGATAGCATTTAATAATAAAAATAAAAATCACAGTATGAATTTGTCTGTAACTAGACACTTTAGAGAGACAAAACAGACAACTGAGACTTAAGACAAGTGACAGTATATTAAAGAAAATGTAATAAAAACATATGGAAGAGTATACAAATAGTCTTGAGAGATACATTCAGAACTGCATATTCGTTGTGTCACGATGTTGAAAACCAGAAGACTTTTCTTCAGATCTTGACTGTAACTCAAATGTGAAGTAAATTAGTTTCTAGTGCCAGACATCACAGAAAAAAGATGAAGCTCTTGCAAAACTCTAGTTATTTGAGAGCCTGTGAAATTTTAAATAAGTCTTTAAATTAAATATACAGACTGTCAGTTGCAATTTTTATAATTCCTGGTCGCTCTTGCACCAGATGTCTAACTGGGAGTAACGTCACATGAATAACACAAAGTCAACCTGAGTCTGTAATTAAGCAGCATTTGAGATGGTCTATTCCAGGGCATTATCTCACACCAGTGAGATAGTTATGTGGTAATTTACAATGTTCAGCAGTTGTAAAAAGTTTTCACCCTTTTGGATTAGAAGTATATTTTAAAAAAAGAAAGTCTCAAGTTAAAAACTAAAAAAAAGTTCTTTCATGGTAAAATTCTGTACAGAAATGTTAAGCACCACTTATGACTGGATTTTTGTCTTGATGGTAATTGGTTTGATAATAAATTCTAAGTTTTGATGGTCAATATTGGTAATGTCGGGTTTGGTGGTAAGAAGGTGTTGATTTTGATGATGAGACATTGTTGGTTGGTTTTGATGATGAGTCGGTAGGTTTAGTTTGAGTAGTGAAGGTGTCTGTCAGGGAGGTCAGCATCTGAAAGACAAAAGGAGGAAATGTCACTCCCCGCCGCGACTTTTGCATCAACTGGGGATTTCTGAGCGGCGCCTCGGCCCCGTGGCCCCTCCAGCCCCTGCCAGGAGAAGGGCAGATCTCAGCCACACTCCTTGCTTCACCAACTACCCTGGGGTCGAGCTGACTGACCAGGAACCATCAGAAACAGCCCTGGTGTCTGTCCCCAGCAGCTCCCACCAGGAAGCCCCAGGCTCCAGTGTCCTGCCCTGGGACCAGAGCCCAGACAGTGACTTTCTTAATGTACTTTTGACGGGTTTAGAAAAAAACTCACGAGTTTGCCACCTGCTGGCCAGAGAATTTACTGAAGCTGAGCTGGTGTTGGAGCAGAGATGGTTTGTTCTGTTTGGTTCCCAATTTAGCAGCCGGAATGGATGCTTTTAATGCAGTAAGGACTATTTTGCTATTAGTATCATTTTTATACCATTAGTATTTGAAAGACATCAATTCAGTCCTCGTAAATTTTCCTTGCTAAAGAGATAAATACCACATTAAATTAAACAAGAATTTCTTCCATACTATATTTTCAGAATAAAGCTTTTGGTCATCTTTGTCCTAAAATACAGTTGTTTTTCCACAAATGAAATTAGTCTTTGCTTTAGCAAACTGTTCAGTGCAATACTGAAGAGAAGCCCACTTCTCTGTATTTTCAAGCCTATACTAATAGAACAAACAACACTAAGAAATAAAACAATAGCAGGAATTTAACATACTCTCTGGTTGTTAAATTGTGAAGCGTCCTCTGGAGGGTTAACGACTGTCAATTCCGTGTGTTTAGCAGAAGGCAGGTCCATATCTGAAACAACAGTATTTCAGTGTTATCACCAACTTATTTTACTCTGAATACGCATCAGCACTGTTTCTATCCCACCCAAGAGCTGAACATTGCTCCTGTTGAAATCAATTCTGTCAGTCTTTTGGGAAGATGGTGCTTCACTGTAACAGTAGAAGCCTGGAAGTCTCACATCATCATCTTCCTTCTTGACTATGAAGCTCTTATCCACCTACTAGTGTCTTTTTTAAGACACAGATGCCAAAGGTTTTATTTCCTAGTTAGTTGGACTGAATTTATTACGGCATCTTGCTTCTCTCTCGTTCATTTGCCACAACCATCAGATCCCATGAAAATTACTTGCCCCTCAATGCCTCTGCAGCTTTATTTCAGACTTTCTTTCCAAGCAGTCATTTAAAAATGGCAAGAGAAAAAAAGGCTTATCAACTTTTTTTTTAACTATTAATGCAGACTGTTGGGAAGCCATGATGTAAAGCAGAGATTTCATCACACAAGCATTTTAAAGACTGTTGTAAATGATAGTGTCTGTGTGCACTGAGGAGCCCTGCAAACATCCCTTACCTTTCACATACTCCTTGGGCGCGATGGAGCTGTATTTCTTGCTCTCACTGGCACCAGGAGGTTTCTCGTCCTTGTAGGGCTCTTTGCTGCCCTGGGTTCTGTATTGCTCACATGAATAGCCCCCTGGGGGACTGGATTCTTCCTTCTTCTCCCGTGTTTTCTTCTGGAAACGAGGATCTAAATACTCCAAGAAGCCTTTCAGTTTCCTGATGTGTTTCTTCTTTTTCTTCTTTTTCTTATGTTTGCGATTGTCATTGTCGGACAGAGAGCGGAGCACAGAGAAATCCGAATCATAAAGTCTGAAGGAAACACGCAAGTTAAAGATAGAAAACAGATGTGGCACCTGATGCATACATGAACCGTTATTTATTTTACCACAGGTGATGACTTGCAGCGCCTCAGCCATTCTGTGGTAATTTCTGCACATATAACTTACTTTAGATGCAGCAAACTTAAGCCCTCAGTTTAAGGGACTATAGGTCCCAGTTTGTACAAATCATTAACAGGGGCTACTTGTGGGATTAAAAAAAAACCCACAAAACTGTTGAAACCTAATCAAGAACGGTGTGCAGATGCAATTCTAACAATGTGGTCCAGATCTAGTGTTCTAACACACACAATTCAGCAATATTTTTCTTATCTTCACTTGACCAACCTAATGACACGATACCCAATTAGATTATGCCAGATAAATAATTTACTAACAATGGAAAAAAGGCAGACAAAAAGGAAAAAAATTAGAAAAAATTGCTGATTATGCTGAAATCCTTGCTTACTTGTTATCCTTTTCTCGATGTTTATCTTTGGACTTCTTTTTCTTCTTGACCTTCTTGTATTTTTTCATTCTTTGGTCATCTATCTTTCGGCATTTCTTTTCTACTTCGCTTCCGCTTTCTTCTGTCTGGGTGTATTTTCTTTTGCCATTCCTTAGTTTTTCTTTTTCCCGGGAAGAGCCTTCAAAGCTTGTCCGGGCTGGCGGGGGGGGAAGCGCGTGCCTCTCCCGGGAGTATCTGTCGGGTTGCTGAGGTACTGGGCAGTGGTGTGGGTTGGCCCTGTGGCTGCTGAAGTGGTGGCCGTCCTCCTCTCTGGAGGGGGCGGCGTGAGGCCACCTGCCTTTGCAATGATAATCCTTGTGTGACCGGTTGTAAGCTTGGCTTGATTTGTCAAAGTCTTTATCAAAATAAGAGGACCTTCTCTCTCTGCCATCTCTTGTTCCATGAGAGGAATAATAATCATTGTAGTATCTGCATTTTTCCCATCTCCGTGGTTCATCTTGATAGTATCTTTCTCTGCTCCAAGTTCTCTCTCCTTTGGAATAATAATACCTATTCCTGTCTTGTTCTGTTCTCTCCCTGCTTCGGGATCTATAACGAGAATATTTTCCTGAGCTTTTGCCGTTATTTGGAGTGTTTCTTTCATTATGGGAAGATCTGTACTTGCTTTCACTGCAATACTCCTGCTTAAGACGATTTTGTTTATTCGTTTCCACGCTGCGAGAGCACCTCCTCCTCTTGTGGGGATGATCATCTGGTTTGCTCCTGCTTTGCTTCTCTTTCTCCCTCTCTTCGGTGTCCGAGTGTTCTCTCTTCCTTCGGTAGTGCTCTTTGTCAGTTTTCTTAGAGTCGTATATTTTTTTCTTGTATTTTTTCCTATGTTTATCTTCTTCACATTTTTTATTACTCAGTCCCTCGTTTTCCCTAGAAAATTGACTCTCTAAAACTTTATCCAGCTTCGTAATAGAAGAGTCATTAACAGGTGGTACCGCTACGTAGTTATTAGAAATGTCCTTTGTATCTTGGCATTTATCTGTAATATCTAGAGATGCAGGTTTTTTAGAACTACATTCAACTTCAGACTTCACAGAGGAAGTTTGCCCTAATTTCTCTTCTCTCTCAGGAGATCCTTTGATGTACAAAGGATTTTCTTTTGAAAGGAGTTCAGGTTCTTTTGATCTTCTTGGTTTGTCTTTGTCTCTACTGTCTTCAGACTCACACTGCCCAAAGAATTCATCTTCAGCATCTGAGGATTTTTTCCTCACCTTGTGCTGACCATTGATATTGGGATGCGCGTTATCAGCTTTTGTTATAATACTTTCAGCAACAACTTCTTTGGTAGAAATGGTTTCAGAATTTGATTGAGTAAAAAGATTCTCAACCTCACAGCTAAAGTTGGAAGGAACCTTCCTGGATTCCTCATAGGCAAATAGTGCTTCCATTACTACAGTTTCCATAAGAGCATCATTCTCAGAAGATTTCTGAGGTCCAGGGGCACTGCACAAAATAAAAAACATGTTTTTCACTTGAAAAAGTCCATCTAAAAGATGAATGTTAGGAGTAAAATCCCCTTAGGTAAAAAAATTGGTGACCACTGGAAAGATTTGAGACATTCCCTTTAGAAACCCATTCTTACACCTTCCTCTCTTGATTCTACAAGTATTGCAATAAAAAAAAAAACCAACCACCCAGCACATCTCTTTCCACTGTCTGCTCTGAATCCCATCTATAGCCAAACCCACTGTATTTGCTCTACCCCAACCAGAAAAAAAGTAAATGTGGATTTCCCTCTCTCCAAATGGAAAGAGGAATAGAAAAAGTATTCCAAACAACGTGAAAAAAATGGAGAAACGTTCTATGAAAAAATGAAATTGTTGCAAGAGGCATCTGTCTGTATTTAATATCAGAATAATATATGCTCAGTGCTGATGTTTGCAACACTAGATATATAGTGTGGAATTCTCTAAACTGATCTAAATCTTTATATTAAATAGTAGACAGGTAAAACAATGATAAACTTATATGAAATCTTGTTTTAATTAAGAGTGTACTCATTTTACCTTATTTCCTCTGACAAGCTGTTGAACTGGCTGAATGAGAGAGATTCTAAGATTACTTCTTGAGGAATCGGTGACAAAGCTATAGGCATCTACAATTAAAAAGCAGAAGTTAGTAGACAGAAAAAAATACTATCTCTGGTAGAAAATTACAGTTTGCAAAATTTCTACATTAGATGTTAAACAAGATTGCTTTGAGTTATATGCACTATCCCTGTTTTACACATCCCCCCGCCAAACACGGTTATGAAACTTATGAAGCATTATCTCAGGTGAATTTTTAATTTGACACATTCTGCTACATCAGCTCAGCTTCTCATAGGATAACGGCACAAAGTGCTATGATAAAATTTGTGCTGTGAGTTTTCTGGGTATTTCACCTGATTAGGAACATTATAATGCTCCTGAATACTGAATACATCATGGGTGAGGAAGTGTAGATGGAACAAACATAACTCACTGTTTCAAGCAATCCATTTGTCTTAGAAAAGAAAATCTCTGAAGGTTTAACGGGTTGGACTTGGCAAGTGGAATCATCAAGTTTCAGTCCATTTTCTTTAGATTCATTATCTAAACTAATAGCACCATTTAGCAAATCATTTTTTGGCAGCTCATGCTGGGCTCTTTCTTCTTCAGCAGTCTGACAGGAAGAATGGGAATTCTGCAAGGTACGGAACACTTTTCCAATCGGAATTCCATTCGAAGATATAACATTGCAATTCCTTTTAAACTCAAGTTTTCCTAAAGTTTCTGGAACGTAATGGACTGTGCTATCAGGGCTGAGCTTAGGGTTTCCATTCACTGCTGGCTCAGCAAAAGTTTCATCAGGAACTTCCTGTTTGGAAAAGTTAGTAGCCACTGCCATCATAGATACGTTTGAGGTAGACTCTGCTGCAGAAGAATGTGTAATTGTGGATGAAGGAACAGGCTTGTTCACATCCTCATCCTCCACAGCGCTGCTAAGACAGTCAGGTTGTGACACAGTCTGGCGTGCAGGCAATTTGTTATGAATACTGATAGTGATCTTCTGGTTTTTTGATGGATCCATATTTGAAGGCCTGGTAATTGCCCAGTTTTGAACACAAGCCGTTGGCGGAGCTGAAGATGGTCTTTTTAGGGTGATACCAACGGCATTTGGATCCTCTTTCAGGGGTCCGTTTCCATTTAATCGACTTGAATTCTGTATTTAAAATAAGAGATTGCAAGATGGGCATGTGCAAACACACAGCATTTAAAGATTGAAAACATGAAATTCTCCTACTAAATAATCCTACAAATTGCCTCAGCATCTAAGAAGAAAAAACGCCCACCTTCAAAAACAAAAGCGTTGAATTCCTACTTTTGGTTTACTGCATATTGGTATCAAATGACCCATAATTTTTGAAACCAACCCAAACAACTTAATATGAACTAAAGCTATTCCCATATATATTTATTTTTCCCTTCAAAGATTCCCTGAAAACTGCTCTGGTACTTAGGAACAAGAGATTTTCACTGTATCAGCTAAAGTGACACCAATGTGGGGGAGGGAATCTTTACTTTTAAATTTTTTTTTTTAAATTATTTAAGCATTAATAGAATACTTAAACTGTCCCAAGAGCATAACTCTCGGTGCCTTAGAAAGCTGAGCTGGAAGTATAAAGTAATGAAGTAGCATGGCTGCACAATTTAGGGTTAGCCACTGTGAATAATTCTGGCTGCAGCAGGAGGGCTGTGAAGAGAGCTGCAGGGTAGGAGGGGAAAATGGGGAAAATAAAGCTCAGATGCTAAAAGAACAACAACAGCAAAACCCCATACCAAAATCAAAATCCACTCTCAATTTGGTGCCGTTACCTGCCCCCCTCAAGTTACCTTAATCATGTGAGGAGGAAGTCGTGGTCCCATAAATCCGGTCTGTTTACTATTAGCCCCCCGCTGACCAAGGAAGGAGCGGGGGTAAGAGGGAGCTGGTAAGTAAAAAGTACGTTCTCCGAGAGTCAAGTCATAGCGCCTTGGGGAAAGAACAGGGATCTTAGTTTAGACTTTTCCTTTCAACCTATTCTTGGATTAAACCCCATCCTATTACAGGAACAGTATATATGACCCAGAAGACAAGACTACAAAATTAAAATTGGGTATCAGTCTTCATAGAATCACTGATCTTTTCAGAGCAATAACTCATCCTTACACCGTCTATGGACTTAATTTCCCCTCATTTCTAGATTAGCCAGCTACAGAGAGCATGTATACAGCAATGTACACAAGTGCAGCAGTTTAAGGCCAAGCAATGAAAGATAATAAATGGCATGGGGAATTCCAGGACAGACAGAACTGAATTATACAAGTAGTAATCTTTTCCTAGGACAGAAAGAAAAACACTTGAAAAAAAGAAAAATACCAATAACAGGACAGTAAATACGTTCTGAACACATTTAGTATTTCTTATTACCTGATATAAAAAAGTACATAAGCTTGCTGATTGAGAACTGTTTTGATATCAGAAAGCTCTACTGAGGCATCATTCATTCGATACCAAAGTCCGTTACCAGCCTGCAAATAAAGACAGGGATATCTTTAGATAAACTGCATGTTTTCCACATGACATCACAGAACGCTATGGAATAAAACATGCCATAAAACAAATCAAACAACATATATAATGTAACCTTTTCCCTTAAAAACAGTGGTTGCCAGTAACATTTTAATTTCTTTGTTAGCACAGGCTGTACCTGGTTAGAAATCAAGCTGGTACCTACCTTTATGAAGCAGAGATAATGTCCCGCGTTACAGTTGAAGCCACTATGTACAAGAACTGCATATAAAGCATAGATGAGGGGTTCTCCCATTGACTGGGACATGTATGCTCGAAGATCCAAATATTCAGGATATTTTACATCCTAAACGCAGGCCAAGAAGATTCAAAAGTTATCTTGGAATACTTAATGAAATAGCATAAGAAAAATACTTCTAAAAACACAGACTAGGATTATATATTTCTTATTCATCTGAAAATACCTATCCTCAAAAACATCATTTATTGATTTAAGTTGCAGAGAACTGTTTTCTACAGAATTAGCTCTTTAAGAGTGAGGTATAATCTCATGTCACACAGGAATTTTACCATTATTAAAAAAGAAAGAAAAAGCTATAGTTGCTATATCGACATTTTTGTTAGACTATAGTTATTAGTCTATAATTATTGCCTGCAAACTTTGCAGTCTATAGTTATTAGTCTATAATTATTGCCTGCATCTTTGGGAAATCTCCCGTTCCAAGAAGATAAAGTTGCATTACAGCTGTAAATATACCTTGTTGATCTTTCCACCTGTAAAATTTGCAAATCTTTTCAGTGATATTGTGAGAACATTGGAAGAACGATGGATCGTGTACCTCTTTGAAGCAGGAACCATCTTTTTGCACCTTAAAAACAAGCACAGACAAATGTTTAACAGCATATTCTTCCCCACCAAAAAAGTCAAACAAGTTTTCATCTCTCACACAAGCTTATGCAATTTGAATGATAGTTACTTGCATAATATGTTTTTACTTTTCAGAAATCCATACACTGCATTTCAGGTTTGTTAACAGAGAGAACATTTCAGTGTGCAAACCCACACTGAGGAAGATCGACAAGCCCTCGTGTAGACACTACAAGGAATAAAACTCTAATGTGAGCTAATGGCCACAATTCTTATATTTCTAAATACTCAAACAGAAACACAAAAATTACTCACTTAGACACAAATGTATTATTTTCCAAGCTTTGAATGATTTCAGTGTATTAGTTGTATAAACAAAACTAAATGGAAGAACAACAGAGCGTCATGTCTGGTAATCTAATTTCTAAATGAAGTCAAAAGGTAACTTATGCTCTAAGTCATGCGATACATTAAATTACATTGTATTGTATTGTATTAAGATGCAATTAGTAATAATCTTACTTGCTACACTTATAGCTATTTTCACCGTCCAGTTGTTCTGGTTTCACAAATTGTTCCAGAGCTCTGGTGACAGATGTAACTGCCTGGATGAATAAGAAAGTACAGCACTAAGTCACTGGAAATGCAAAATTTCAAACACTTACTAGTAGTTTATGAGAGAATCTTGGTAGTTCATACTTAAGGGACCTGCTGTGAACCAGCAAACATAAGGAGGAGGCAGAAACAAAGTATGATGGGCTTTTTTACCACATTTGAAAATTGTTCTACTCCAAAATAAATTCATTTTGCAGTGCTGTAGACAGCATCTGTGGTATGCTTTGGCATCAATAATGAGAACAATCAAACCCATCAGTCTAACAACAGACATATATTGAAGTAGAATAATTGAGAAGTACGATAGTTTCATTGTTTGTGTAGATATAATTATTATTTTTCCATCTTAAATCCAATGCAAACATGGAGATCATTTACATGGCTTTCACAGAAGAACAAAGTCTAATCCACTCCCAGCCACCACCAAGCCCTTTTGTTTTAACAATATGTCTTGAAGTAAAATAAGTTTATTTTAGAAAGCTCTACAAGTCTTTACATATCGTGACCCATAGTCACAAAACATCTTACCTTTATATCCAAAGTAATATCGAGGAATGGCTCGTACGTATCCGAAACTGCTTTGCAGTTCAAGCACTTCACTGGAATCAAAATACAAATGCTTAAGAATACATGAAAGAGACTAACTGTGCAAATTTAATTTATACACATTCCTTTAGTCAAACAACAAACTCCTTTACTACAGACAGACAAAAAGTCACAGACCAGTTTGTAGGAAAGTAAGTTTTTAAAAAAGTACCTCGGGATCTGAGATATCCTCCAAATATTTGATAAATAAGTGTAGTGGCTTGGGAGGATCTGTCCAATCTGGAAATAAATTACAGTTAGACCTCAGAAGATTTAAAGTACAGAGTTAACTTTTCAAAGAGTTTTTCTTTTTATGAAAGCCAAGGACATAGATTTTAGTTTACAATAATAAATAAAGGAGTAAGAGGGGCTAGAGAACATTTAAAAAGTTAATTTGTTTATGCTTACTTGGTGCTTCCATTCAAGCAAGCTTTCTGCAAAGCATCAACAGTGAAGCATAAGAATTCATGTGCATCCTCTTGACTGCCAAAATGGAAATGTTTTCCTATTCCTAATAAATAAGAAGGTTATTATATTTATCTCATAAAATGAAAGAAAACTCATATTTCTAACATCTCTTTTCTTTGAAGTATCAATTTATATGCATCAAATAATTCTTTGAAAAATTCAAAAAACCTCAACAAATAAAATTATCTGAAATGACTTACGTTTAAGGCCATTGATAACAGATGTAGGTTTGATGGCGTTGTTAGAGCAACACAGGACCTGGTTAACGTGCGTTTCCATCGTGCACATCATACAGAAGCCTTCTTCATGGCCTGAAGAGAAAGAAGAAATCATCCCACTCTAGTCAAATGTACATTGCTACAAAAAAGCCTAAAAAAAATAATAGTCTTTAAGTTATAGGTACAATGCCCACTCTCCATGCTACATTCTCTTCTCCTAAGGTGACAATATCCCAACAGTTTTGTGAAATTTTATTACGCAGAACTGCACAGGATAGTTGATTAAGTCTATATTAAAGTGCATTTTCTGATGAGAAATCTAAGGAACTATTTCAATGTCTTTTTTTTTTTTTTTTTTTTTTGCAGGCTGACAGGAATGCCAACTGCAGAATGTATAAGGAAACAATATTGACAACGATGATGGCCCATTAAGAGAGAACGTGTGTTATTTTCAGCATAGTGCTGTTAGGTGAGCTACATGACACAGAGCTAAGAATCCTCTGGGAGAAAGGCAAGATTGAAGTAATGTATGTAGTAGTATTTCTGCCCTCCTTTTTTCAACAGGATTCTTAACTGAAATAATTTTTTTCATATGGTAAAAAAAATACAGTTACATTTCTAGGAATGACTAATAAGATACCAGACTAGAAAGCGTACAGGTGCCTTTGTAAAAATACACATATATGGATATGAAAAGAGGCTTCTAGGCTTAAATAAAGTCAAGAATAAAAATGAAATTCAAAGAATACTAACTCAAGGGTTTAAAGATACAAAAGAAAAAAAAATTAGACCGAAATAAGTCTAAATTTTAATTTAGTCCCCCTAAAAATTCTATTTGAGTTTTTGAGTTTGCAAGAGATTACTTTGTAATGCTTTCTAGGGTACTTTTTTTTTTTTAATGGGTCAACAGTGAACAAATCACTTATCACAGTATTAGCTTATTACGGTATCTAGGCTGTGAGGACTAAAAATCTATGATGCCAACATCTTAAATTTTATCACCTTTCTACCAGCAGGAAACACAAATGCCAAATGTTCATCAAATGCCTTACTTTACAAAGCGCTTAATTACCCACATGAAGAAAGAAATTTTTTGAAGTTTTACCATGGTGCATCAAATGAACAAATAGACTTCATATGCTGTTCTAAGCCTCCTGCTAATATAGTGTTCAAAGTCAGCTTCTGCAGATAAAATAGGACGACTAAGAGTGTTCTGCACAGAATCACTGTTGTCCTTTCACCTCTAGAGCTGTCCGACAGATTTGCAATAAAGTTACAAGTACTCACATGACTGGGTGTGCTCAAGAGAAAGCATGTAGTTGGCGAGAGGAGGCGTGTAGGTCAAGCACTGAAGGGTAGAGTTAAGGAAACACGTGTTGCCGAGATTCTGAAGCCCAACTCCAACACTTTGTGTTTGTTGCCAATCCATACAGATTTTCTCAGGTGGAAAAAGAATCCTTTGTGGCGGGGCAATTCCGTCATTAATAACTGCAAGAAAATGGTATTTTGAGATGCAATGGTTTTGTTTCAAAGGGTATTTAAATAGTAGCATTCCGCAGAACCAGTTATAAGCCAAAACACAAAAATATGACACACAGCTTTCACACTGCCACTCAAATTTCCTGGTCAATATGCTGGTTTGGGCAATACTTTATTCATCTACTTTAATTCTTGTAAAGCAAGACAAACCACCACTCCAATTTTAGTAACTTTTGCCAGGTTTCTTTCTGTCTACAGTCTTTAATTTGATTTTTAATTGTTGGTGGTTTTTTCCTTATTGTAACTTAAACCACAAACTTACACTTATAATTATACAGTAATAAATATAAGAACTAAGACAGAAAAATAAGCAAGTAACTAGCACAGAGGATAACCCTATAGATATAAGATCTCTTCCTGAGCAGTGTTATCATTCAAAGATTTGACAATACTAGAAGCCATGAATAGCAAAGGGAACGTACTTGTCTCTTCATTACAGAAAAGACCTGGATAAACCTATGTATTATAAAAAGCTCTCTATAATTGATAGTAAACAGATCAAAACTAAGTTTTGCAACACCAGTCACTTCAGTTGTCTTAGAGGATTCACAAAATTGAAGTCTAGTGTTGAAGTATTTACTCATTGTAGTCCCATTTTATAGCAGTGCAACACATAAGAATTGCATTTCCTGCAGGGGAACAGGGGGAGGACAAAAGCTACACTTACTTAGATCTCTTTGGGCAAAAGGCTTAGGTTTTTGAGATGATCTACAGTAAATAGCACCTCCAGGTCCTTTGTCCACAGAAACTTTGTTTGTATCTTCTGCAGATGGTACTCGGCTCAAATTTGCAGTGCGTGACGTCATTTTTTTAGTACGGGGTTTCTTAGATTTGTCAGACCGCCGTGATGATGACTTTTTAGATTTTGAAGATTTTGGCTTGTTAACTATGGTCATTGTTCATATCTGTAACAGAGGCAAAAGTTCTGGTTGACAGAAGAACATCAAAAGCATTACAGAAAGAAAAGAAATTCTGTCACTTAGTCTCAAAGAAATAACTTGAAGAACCAAGAAGCTGATAAGAACGATTGGAATCAAAAAAAAGCAACCCAAAAAACCCCAACCAAAAAACAAAACCCCAAACCAAGCCATAACTAAACGCACAAAATGGAATTTTCCATCAAACCCGTATCAGTATTATTTCTAACTTGTGCGGAGCTGGTGACATTTCTTACACTTTCATAGGATTTTAATCCATTACAGTTATGAAGACCTTTTTTTATAAGAGGAGCTGTGAGCAATGGCCCATTCATGTGCTGCTTGTTGAGATCTTTGGCCCATCTCACTCCTGGGAACCACACACCACAAAGGATGGGATATCGCTCTGAGAAATCTTGGGAAGGGAGAGCAAGAAAACACTTGTACATTTATTTCTGTCTGGGTTTCTCCTCCCCCTCCAAGAAATATTTGTTTGGATAAAATTTTGGCAGCAGTACTTGTGGTGTTTTGCACCTGCCACATTTACAACTCTTACTATCAACCAAAAAGTTGAACCAAAAAGCGTCTTATTCAGTTCTACTTATGTAAAGTTACACATTTTTCCCCAGCAAAACAACAGAGGAATGTAAGCTATAAAAGGAAATGCTGAACAAAAAGAAAGCAAAACAAACCCGCAGCCCTCAAGGACAGAGGCAATAATTGATATTAAATCCTTTTTAAAATGCTGATTGGGTTTCAAGATGACACCTCTTGAAATACGTGTAATTGTGTGTGCACAGTAAGCTGTGAATAATTATGTGATCAACTATCAATTTCTATATGCAAATTTTTGCTACTATCTTACTACAGCACATAGGCCCTTTTTAACTTTAGGGAAAATATAAATTTAACTGAGTGTTTAAAGCATAAGCTGCTTTGTTATACTGAAGTAACCGAGTAAACAAAGCATAGAGAGGTTTCAGATTTGTGGCACAACTTGGTTGCTCTTGATAAAACTTAAGGTAGATTAAACAAAGTGCAGTAAATTAGAGAACTTCTAGCCCCACAAAAGACAAATTATGTGCAAAGTCTTTAATTAGATCTTTCCTCCTTTAAAATTTTCAATTTAAAATCTGCTCTATACATTTTCCATTTCTGAGAAGACAATGCACAAAAATGGAAAATTCCCTCTCATTTTACTGAGAAAGTAAGACATCTTTGTCCATCTGAAAAACTAAGATGACAGTTCTTGGGCTCAGTGATTTTCAGATAAGATCCAGTCTTCAAATTGCAGACACCAGTGGCATCTCCTTTTTCTGATTGAAAGTGTTTCAGCAACATATTTAAAATACAGTTGTGAGACAAAAAACAGAACCAAGACTGCAGCAAAAGGCAAACAGAAGAATATTATCTCAAAAAAGCCTGAGTGTTATATTGACCAAGGTAAATCTTATGTACTTTTTAACCTATTTTTGATGATCAAGTGATACATTACCAGGTGTCAAGCACTTTGCAGCAGCATGTACCAATGCCAGTGAGACTAACTCAGATCCACCGCTTTTTCAACACGTCAATACAACTCCTAATTTGGACAAAAGATCTGTTTGACAGAGAAGTACAAAAACTATCAACACTGATAATTTTCCTCTCCAGCTGCTGAGCAGATGTAGAGACCCTGCTCCTGTGCTGCTCTGAGCACGAGTGTGCGCTGTCACGTGCGCTGCGCGTTACTACCCTGCGGTGATGTCATAACAGACGTGTCCCAGTGCGGTATTGAAAAGTAAGACAGGTAAGGCAGTTTCTTCCTTCCGTTGGGACCTCTGCGCCAGCGCTGTTTAGATTTTTTCAGCTGTCTCACCAAAAAACACATCAGTTACGCCTTCCATCTAAATATTTAAATTTTGTCTCCACTTTGCGTACAATAAATCACAGCTGAGGAAGACTTTATACCAGATCCCATTCACAAAACCGTGTCTAACTGGGGAGCAGTGATTACACATTTATCTCACTACAAAACAAACGCTTTCAGCAGCGACTGTAAAAAGCCGGCACACGCAGACACAAGCAGCTCGGTGGAAGTAAGGAGCGAGGCAAAGCTGCTCTGCCCAGATGTGAGGAGCTGGCACATCTGCATTCCCGGCACTATGCACCCCCCCCCAGCCCTGCGGTAACCGCCCCCCCCCCCCCCCCAGTCTAGCGGTTACCGCCCCCCCCAGCCTAGCGGTTACCCCCCCCCAACAGCCCAGCCATAACCCGCCCCCCCCAAACAGCCCAGCAGCACACACCCCCCCCCCAACAGCCCAGCAGCACACACCCCCCCCCAACAGCCCTGCGCTGCCGGTGGCAAACACATCGAGGGGTCGGAGAAACACCCCAAACACAGGCTCGCACCAAACGCAGTCCAGCCACCAAGCCGGGAAACGCGAAACCAATTATCGCTCTATCCTTAAGTGGGAGAAAATTACGCCGGCGGGGCCCCGGAGGACGGCAGGGTCCGGTACCCGCCGGCGGGACCGGCTGCCTGCTGCCGCCTCGGCCCCCCATCGCGGCCCCGCCGCCTCCGGCTCCTCGGCCCCGGCGCTGAGCCCGCGGCACCGGCTCGGCCGCCCCCTGCCCGCCCTCCCCAAGGGGGTTTGGTTCCCGAGGCGTCGGGAGCCGGTGGGGACATGTCCGCGCAGGGTAGCGGCGGGAGCCCCGACCGTCTGGGGACCGGCCCCGCGCCCTGCCCCTTCCTGCCCGCCCCCCCCGCGCCCTGCCCCGTTCTGCCCGCCCTCCCCGCGCCCTGCCCGCTTTCCCCGCGCCCTGCTCCGCCGTTCCCGCCCTCTCTTGCCCGCCCCGACCGTGCCCTCGGCCCCCGCCTCACAGCGCGTCCGGAGGCAGGACCGCAGCAGGCAGCGCCCAGTGGCGACTCCGTGCCCATGGCAACGCGGCGGGGGGGGCGGGGAGCCGGCGCCGGGGGCGGGGGGGGGGGGGGGGGGAGGGGGGCCGGGGGGGGGGGGGGGGGGGGGGGGGGGGGGGCCGGCGCGGGGGGGGGGGGGGGGGGGGGCGCAAGGGGAGACGAATCGAGCCCGGACCCCGCGAGCGGGAGGCGGCAGGCCCCACGGGGAGCCGCCGACCCACCGAGCGCGGAACCACGCCGCGGGGCCCGGGGCGGGGCGGTCCCGGCCGCCCTCCGCCGGCGGCGGGACGCGGGGAAGCCGCGCCGAGTGCCCGCGCCAGCAGCGGGAGGAGGAGGAGGGAGAGGCGGGCGGCGGCGGGAGCCCTGACGGAGGAGGCGGGCACGGAGCGGAGGCGCCACGCCGGGAGGGGCCGGTCCCGCCGGCCCAGGGGGTGGCGGCGGCGGGGCTGGGTCCCTCCGCCGCGTGCTGGGGCCGGCGCCCCGCCCCGCCCGGGGTCCCACCCCCTCCGGCTGCCGCCAGCCGGGCGGGCAGCGGCCGAGCGCCCGCGGGCCGGGTCGGGCTGGGTTGCGCCGGCCGCGCTCCGCTCCCCTCCCCTCCCCTCCCCTGCCGTCCCTCCCGTCCCTTCCGGGCCGGCCCCTCCCCTCCCCCGGCCCATTGATTTCCAGGCGGGGAGGCGCACGCGGCGCCGCTGGGCCTGTCCCGGCCGCCCCGGGCCCGACGCTCCCCCCCCGGCCCCGTTACCTGGCTCGGCCCCACTTGACTCGGCGCTGCCGGGTCCCCCTCGCCGCAGCCCCCGCCTCAGCCCGGCCCGCTCCGCCTCCTGTTACAGCCCGTCGGGGAACAATGACGTCCCTCCGCCGGCCTCTTGCATCCGGGGCCCGGCGCCGGCCGGGCGAGCGGGCGGGGGGAGGGAAGGAGGCGGCGGCGGCGGCGGGGGGAGAAGCGAGCTCCTCCGGGTCACACGGGGACCGGCACCGCCCCTGTGCCGCTGCCGGGAGCCGCTAGAGGGGGCTCGGCGACCCCCGGTCCGGGTGAGGGGCGCCCGCGGGGCGGGGCGGTGAGCGGAGCCGCGGTCCGGCGGTGAGGGCTTCCCGCCGGCCCCGCTTCCTGAGGGGCCGCCCTAGCTGTAGCCTTCCCCCCTAGCTCGGCCTTCCGGGCGCTGCCCGCCCCTCTCCGGTTAACGTTTTATCTCTCCACGCTCAAAGAGCGGCCATAAGCGCCGGCCCGGCCCCGGGGCCTGCCCACAGGGAGGCGGGCGGGCCCCGCCGGCCGGGGCGAAGGCCGGCGCCCGGCATGTGGCGGAGTGAGTTCCCGCCGAGGGCCGCGGCCCCACGGCCCGCCATCGAGTTTCCTGAGGAGAGCCTGGAGCCTCGCTTTGACGGTGAGAGGGGCCGCAGGGGCGCTGCGGGGCTCCCATTCCCGGGTGGCGGGACGGGACGGGGACGCAGAGCGGCCGCCATTCCCTCCCAGCTTCCCCTCGCCCGGCGGCCGCGGAGAGTCCCCTCTCTCGGGGCCAGCCTCGGCCCTCCGGCTAGCTGCTTTCTGTGTGCGCTTAGCAAAATTAATTATAGTTACTTTCCTAATTAGCGCCTTACGGTGCTCAGTGGCAGCTCGTGCGGTGCCTGTGCGTGAGCCAGGGTGTGTTGGAGCTGTGCGTGTGTGGTAGTGGTGTTTTGGTGAACAGGTACTGGGAGACCCGGCCTCATCCTCCTACCTGTCCCCTCCAGAGTCGGACGTGCCGGCCGAGCTGCGCATTGCCAACGGGTCGCAGAAGTTTGTGAACTTCACTTCCACCATCCAAAACCAGCTGTTGCTGGTGTCGCTGCTGGAGCATCTCTGCCACATGTACACCCACAACCCCGTTCACTCCAGGTGCCTCTTCCGAAGTTAGTATGAGCGGCTCTTTCCTCTCTCTTGAACTGCCTCACCCCAATGTACGCTGGGTTCTGCTGTGCGGAGTTGCAGCATAGCATCAGTACAAAGCTATGGGTGTCATCCCACTGGGACAAGAATAATTCTGAGAAGAGGATGAATATGCTGAATCAACTTAATTGGGAAGAAGGCCCTGCCTTATTTTTTAAAACAGTAACAGAATATTGTTGTGGATGCAAGGATCAGACAGTTCTGTTCCACCTAAATCACATGAGGGGTAGCAGGGTAGATTGTCTCACTATTAAATTTTATCTAAAAAGATGGATAGAAGAGAAATTTAATAAAAATATTTATCAAGAATAGCTGTAGCACAGTCTTCGCTAAATCTTTCAAAATTATGGTCTGTGAAAATCAGAGTAAAAACCTTTCTAAATCTTCTATTTTCCTATAAAGTCTTTTGATATAGTTCAGGGAGCTCACATTTTTAGGTGTGAAATGTTTCCTTTGAAATCTGTCTGTCTGATGTGTGACTTAACCTAGGTATTTTGTTCATTTAGGCATGTACTTAATGCACTTGAGAAACAATTTCCAAGGTTTTTCTCCTTACTATATGTGATTGTAGAAAATAAAATCTAATACGTTGCTCTTGCTTAAAATCGAAGCCATTTATAGCGTCCAGTAACAACAGTGCAGACAACTGTCTTTTTTTTTTGTTGTTCTCAGAATCTAATATAGGTGTTTGACCCTGGCCCTTACTGTTCTATCAAACCCCAAAATACTGGGGGATAAAAAACCCAACCACATTTCCTCTTTTTGTAGAGGAACAAAAAAAAAAAACCAAACCCAAAACCCAACCTGGGCCTCTTCCAAAGTATGTAGCTGCTTGGCTTCTCAATGTACTTCTATGGAAAATGATGTTCTTCTGTTGGTTTTCCAGTTTCCCAATTAGAATAAACCTGATGAAGAACAGAAAAACATCTTGCAGTAATCATATCTGTTTTGTGGTTTTGGCTGGTATATTCATGTTGGCAAGGCTGGGTTTTCCCCACTTTTCTGGTGTGTATAACTCTGTCCATAAGGCTTGTATAGCAAAATTCCTGATTTCTTACAGGCTCACTTTCAATAAATTTTGTCTGCTTTAAAAGATAAGTAATAGGCTGATTTGCTTTACATGCTGGTACTGAAATAAACCCGGACCCTCTTAAAAGCAAGTTTAGTTTAAGATCTTGGGACTCCTAAAACTTCTAAATACGTTTTTGTAGCATCTTCCCAGTTGTGCCCATCTCCAGTATTTCTTAGTTTTTTATCTGCCACAGCATTGTTTTCCTCCAGCTGAGGAAGAATATATAATGCTTTGTGGGGGATGGAAGGGGGTGACTTCATTCCTTACTATGAGTGTGTGTAGAAATGCGCGACTTTGTATGTGAATTAGGAAATCTTTACGTTGCTAGTTTTTATTATAAACATGCTCTCATAGCTGTGACATGCTTTTGATTTCTCTTTTTGCTGGTCAAAATTAGTCCAAGGGTAACAAGTAAGTGAATGGGTGGATGTTTGTATAACTCATCTGCTGAGATACGTAGAAGAGGAGATGCAGTTGTGACCAAGAAGGGTATGGCAAATAACTGTATTATGAGAAGGGATTCCCACAGAGCATCTCTAGTTTGGATTTAATTAGTTTTTATTGCTAAGAGTATGGGAAATGGCACTAGAGTAGGAGTGACTGTTCAGTTTTTCAGATGTGCTTTCTTTTAAATCAGGTTTAAAAACCAACGACTGTTTACATGGTTTTATTGTCAGGATTTATTTACCGTGACCTTTCTCTGTTCCTTTGCACAGTACTTCGTCAGGCGTTCACGAGGACAGGGCTGCTCTCCCCCTTTGCCTTCTGCGATGAATTTAGTACCGTAAGACTGCAGCATAATAGAGCCATTACTGAACTAATGAAAGCAGCTAATCGACAAATACTTAATGGGGTAAGCTTTGTTAAATTTCTTTGGCAACCTCTGCATTGGGGAATTAACACATGATTGCATCCAGAAAACCTTTTGTTAGGGGGGAAGAGGGAGTGTGTTTTAATATTGGATTGGATCTTTTTAATAATTATACAAAATGCTATTCCCATTCTACCTTAGCTGTCGGGGACAGCATGTTCTGGTTCTGCAGGTGCAAAGCAAAGCTTTTGAAGCCAGCAGTGTTTTGTTCCTTATTGAATAATAAAACCCCAATGTTAAAACACTTATAACACAGGCAAGGTGTTTTCAGTATTGCTACACCTTTTTTTTTTTTTTTTTTTTTTTTTTTTTGGCAGCAGGGACATCTATTTTCAACTTCTAATGAACAGTTACTATAGTCAACAGCGAGTTGATTGTGTTAACACCCTCCTAGTTAGTGGAGGGCATGATGTGTATACTGCGTAACATGCTTCGGGCTCAACTAGACTGGTTTGCTTATCTTGCTGCTTGAACTAAGCTAGTTAATTTTGTCTTAAGCACACTTTAAGGCCCTCATTTTATCCTGTTTGCCAGCAGAACTCTAAAGGGCAGTAATCTCTCCAGCAGAGAGAGATGTTAGCAGATTACTGGAGGGATAATAATACTTTAATTTGGTGAAGTGCTCTGCAGAATGAAGGGCTATGAGTAACCTCATTTGCTTCTCAGAACATAGTTGTGGTTTCTGTTTTGCTGTAGTTGTTTGTGCCAATGGCACGGCAGACCTGTTACTCCGTGTGGCATGTTTTTATGTTAGATTTTGTTGTTTCGTAGGAACTTGATAATGGAGATTCTCATGCAATTGGGTATGTATTGAAAGCATTTAGAAATATTAAACAACTCCCTCCCTAAAGTCCCTTGCTCGACTCTGAATTTAATTAATCCTGCATTTCATATTTTGGCTCTGAAATGTAGAAAAAAAAATAAAATTCCTACAAACTCTCAAAATGATCTGGGGAAAATTCCTTCTTCAGTACAGTTCTCACGGTTAGTGCCATCATTCAAAAACCAGCTTTTTATCTGGCATAAATTTAAAGAAATTATCTTAGTACTTCTGCTAACACAGAGTGTGGCTTTGTAGCACACATGCATGCTGCTGCAGTCTGCTGGTTTTCAGTATTCACTGTACTAATGTCAAAAGTCTTGTCAGCTTCTTTTCATAATGTAAATAATATTTCTGGATTGTGTACACCTGCACCCTATATAATATGTGTCTTATAAATTGTAATTTTGTATAATGCAGCCTAACTTTTTTTTTTGTAATTATTAGGGAAAAAGAAGTTCTCTTTGAAGCACAGACTTCACGGTACTTGAATGAATTTGATGAGATTGCAAGACTAGGACAAGGAGGATATGGAAAAGTGTACAAGGTATTCCTTACCTTCCATTTATAACTAACCAATTTATATCTTGTTTTTCTTTGAAATTTAGAATTACTGGTTTGGCTGTTTTGTTTATTTTTCTAACATAAACCAAACCCACTAATTTTCCAACAGGACAGGAACACATCTTCACATGTGAAAGGTGTTGGCATTTAATTTCAAAAGATGCTCAGTTGCAGTTTCTGTTTTCTGTTTGTTGGAGGCAGAATATATCAAATGTTTTACTTGATGTATTCTGACCTTTTTAAAGTGAACAAAAACCTCCTTATTTCTTGTGTGAAATATTGTAATGTATTGACTTAAAACAGCTACAGGAGCTGAGTCTGCACGCTGTGGTGTTCCAGTCATGGCTGCTTGGAAAAAAGTAGCCTTAATATGAATATAAACTATCCAACCCAGTGTTGAATTGTATTTAAATACTTGGCCCATATGGCCAACCTGAGGTTCCCTGTGTGGTATGTGCCATATGTAAATGATAGTTGTGTTCTCACAGATTTATTGAGTTTAAGCAGTTATCAGGACCTAGCAGCATTTTTTTATTGATGGAAGGATAGCTGTAAAGCTATGTGTGTCACAAAGATTGGGTTAGATGTTTGCAGTCCTGAAAGGAGGCAAAAGTGGAGTATCTTTATCTTAGACAGCTGGGGCCTGATCCCTGTTTCATTCTCTCATACAGATGAAAGGTTATTGTAATGGAGTGGAGAAATTAGTGTTTAGAAAATAGTTGGTTCTAAAGGATTTAATAATTCATTAACCTAAGCACATTAATAACTGATTTTGTCCTATTACGATTGTTTTCAGGTCAGAAACAAGTTAGATGGTCAATTCTATGCTATTAAAAAAATTAACATTAAGAAGGCTACAAGAAGAGATTGCATGAAGGTATTCTTGTTTCTGTTTCATCTCTGTTTTAACTCCCTGTCTGCTCTAGCTGATTCTGATTTAACTTAGTAATGCAGCTGTTTCCCAAAACATCAAACATAAAATTTTTTCTACGTTCTGAGTTTCTAAGATTTGACCCTCTCAATTCCTAGGGAAAAAAAAAAAAGCTATAAGAGGTATTTAAGTCAATTAAAATAGCACATTATTAACTTGAATTTGGTAATCTCTGCAACTGCGAAAATCATAATTTGTTTTAAAGCTTGCAATTTTTTTCCATTGCTGTAGTAATTTTATCTGTTCTTTCTTTGTCAGAAATTGCAGGGTTTTGTTATCTTTTGGGTTTATTAAGCATTCAGAATAAAGGACAGTTATACTGTTTCCTTTTCGTCTTTTTAGGTGCTACGAGAAGTAAAAGTGCTGGCTGGCCTGCAGCACCCTAATATCGTGGGCTACCACACTGCTTGGATGGAACAGGTTCAAACAGTCCACCCAAAAGGAAAGTACACCACATAAAACGAACTGCTTTTTCACATAAATATACAGTTTTAATTAAAACTATTTCTGAAATACCAGGTATCTTCAAAACAGCAGCAGGGTGATGTGAAGGATGGTGCCTTGTGGAGGTGCTTCTTTTACAGGGTATTATCATATACATTATAAACCCTAATTTTGAACACACTCACTTCTTAAAGGTGAAATGTGGATGAATTATGTAAGAGAGCCCAGTACAACCTTGTACAACATGTATTTTCTTTTCAATGAAAGAAAAATTAAAAATATATTAGGGTTGCTTCTTATTAGACTAAGAAACACCTTTTGCAGGAGCAGAAATAGAGAAAAAGCTATCTACAGGTAATGAAGTTAAATTCAGTAAGAAGCTGTAGCCTAAATGTTATAGTAGATACATGTATGCTTGGTTTTGTAAAATACCGTTATTTGTCTTTTCATCCAATAGATAAAACAATAATGGAGTGGCAGCCATTATCTTTGGAGCAAGAGAGTGGCAAGTAAGTATTGTAAGTCTCAATGATAACACTTGCTTGTCTTTAATAAGGGGTTTTTTTAAAAGCAACATTAAAAGTGTACAGAACTCAGTATATATTGCACAAGTGCTTTTTTGCTTGCAAATGATAATGAAAAAGAAAGCCTTAATCATCCTTGTTGTTTCTCTTCTGGTTGTTGCTTCTCTCTGGTTGCGTAAGCTGAAGAATATTACTGGAATATTACTGGATGCTTCTCCCTTCTTTGGCTCTCTGGTTTCTGCTGGAGTCCTCTTGGGACGATGGGGCCCTCTGTCTCAGGGTGTCGATTGGCCCTTTCAGTGAGGGCCCTGTAAGAAATGCGGTGTCTCTGTAGAAGTTTAAAGGGATGGGGATCCTCTGTCTCGCCAGGGCTGTGACTTGGCACTGTGTGTCTGAGCCCTCACAAGGGAGGGCATTAAAAAGGCCAGAGCCTATGCTGCCAATTGCATCATCCTCAAATTTTCTGTGGGGAAGCAGCTGAACTCTTACTCTGGAATGCAGTTTGCAATTGGAGGGGGAAAAAAAAGTTTTCAGAATGGTGTGTCACAAATAGATGGTATAAAACTGTGTACATATTTTGACTTCTCTCCCATATTTTATTATTTTCAGTGATTGCTGTCCCATTCAGAGTGTGGAAAGTGACAGTTCAATTATCTTTGCTGACCTTACTTCGCAAGAAAATAAGTCCTGTGACAGTACCAGTCTTAGAAATCTGGATGGTGAATTAGTGCAGAATATGGATGTAAGGGATGAATTATCCATAGAATTACAAGAAGACTCTGTAAGTAGTGTTAGCAGTAGATCAACTGATGTGAAAAATCATTCGGCACGGGTACCTCATTCTAGTCTGGCTCAAGATGTAGGCACTGGAAGTAAGTCTTGCACTGAAGGATGCGCTGGGAATGATGTAGCTCTCTGTGGAGAGTTTGAGGTAAATACAGTTATGTTTAGATACACTTAACTGCTGTCTAACTTAATGATGTTTGTACAGGTGAGTTTGGTAGGCAGAGGAATGATTTCTGTTATTAAATTAAAAAAAAAATAAAATATTAGTGCAGTTAAAACCAAACCCAGATAATTTTTACTGAAGTGGGTAACATGGTTACAAGGAGGCTGAGCTAAGGAGCTGGCAAAACTCAGCATAACAGAAAGTTAGTCATCTTGGGTCCTTTCAAAGTGAATGAATAAAAATCCATCAAACTGGAAGATGTTCAGTATTAGTTAATGATTGTATTCAGGTAATTCAGGTATTACTGATGAAAGTGTCTAGGTGCTGTCTGTGCAAAGCAGGATTTGGGCAGGGAGTCCCTGCTCCCTCTGTGGTGTTCCAAACCACTGGGCACGGCACAGCCCGCTCTGGAGAGTTTCCCGCTTGAAAGAAATGCAAGATTTTAGAGGTGTTTGCTTGAGTTGCCCAGGTTAGCAAGTGAACTAATACGTTATCAGAAAGTGACATATTCATGTTAATAAATCATCAAATTCTATATCAAGAGGTTGATTTTTATTTTTTTTTTACTATTTTACATTAATTTACACTATTTTCTTAAGCCAGAATGAACCTCTGTTCAGAAGGTCTAGAAACATTTGTAATGTAATTTGAATATTAAGGTACATAGCCAGCTACTTTGTTAGATTTTTATCATATAACAATTGTTAAAATTTTAGGAACAAGCAAAAAAAAAAAAAGCCCACCAATCTAGACAGTGTTGTTGCATCTGCTTCTTGAGTGCAGTAGATTAGTAACACTATATTTGATGTCATTTTGATATGGTTTTTTTTTTTTAGTTTAAGAAACAATTTTTAAAATTAACTTTAAAGAAAATAACTAAGAAAATACTGTTCATATTACAGTGGCAAAATCATGGACCATTCTTTTTCTGTCAGGTGGAGTATCGCTTGATGCTTCATATACAGATGCAACTGTGTGAAATATCCCTGTGGGATTGGATTGTTGACCGTAATAAAAGATGCAACGAGAGAACAGAGGAAACTTCCAGTAAGATTCATGACTGTCATAAAAATTTTCATATTTGTTATAAAGCAAGTGTTTAATTTTTCCTAATTGGCAGTCAGCTTGCCCGTATTTATATTTTACTTAAGCAACTTAAAGTATGGATCTTCTTTGTTAGATTCTTTATTCACTTAATCAAATAGTGGCTACGTATTGAATCTCAGTATGTTTGATATTGGTAAAAGAGATTCAAGTTCATGGTTTTTAGACAACTCTTCCAAAAAGAATGAAAGTGTGCCCAAGGCAGAGCTATTACCTGGAGAGATCTTTGTCTGGGCAACACTACTTACTTGGACTAGAGATTTTTATTGACAGAATCTGCTTTTTCTCAGCAAACTGTTAAATAATTGAAATTCTGCTGTAGTAGTAGTCTTGCTGCTACAAAACACAGTCTTTGCAGGCTAATTTATCTGCTGTGGCAAATATAAATACATTTTTTGTTCCAGATAGGTTACAAAGTACTTAAAAGCCTTTAAGTTTATTTTTAAGAACCAAAACTCCTACACAGGCTAATTTGTCATTGGTCTGAAGAATCTAATATTCACTTTGCTTGAGTGGCCGAGGAGTTCTCATGTCCATACGAAGCCATCTGCAAAAATGGTTGATGTTTGGAAGTGCAAGTTTAATGCTCTTAAAGCATTAGAGACATGTTCATTTCTCGGGTGGTTGTGTAAAAAAAGCATATGTTTAACAGATTGTAAGACATAAACTGTATGATTAGTTTAGTCTTAGTTTTAATCACTATTAAGATAAATCTGTTGCTTTCTTCAGTCATAGGGTAAGGTTTACCAGCTAACTATCAGATGACTTTCACTAATCTCTCCTCTAATCATAGTCTTTTTAGCTTTCATAAGCTGGAAGATAACATTCCTGGTCAGGTAATGACAGGATGAGTGGGGCATTGGACCTTACAAAAAGCTCTTTTCACACATTTTCACAGTGGAGGAAAGGGGAATATGATCATAGGTTAGAGAGCAAGAAACAGAAACCAAGTAGGACTAAATGGCAAGTGTCCAAAGGGGCAACAGATGTGTTAGGTGTGGGTCATTAAGAGTAGGAAGATAGTGTAGTTCAATAAAATAATAAAGTAGGAAATGGTAAAAATAATGAGCTACCAGTAAGTTCCTTTAGGACAGCTACAGCCAGAGGAGCCTTGGTGATTTCAGAGGGTAGTGCAACAGCAGAGGATTAGCATCCGAAAAGGAAGGGTGAAAATTGATACAGAAAACATGTTATTACATAGATTAGTATGATTTTACCTGGAACTGTATTTTTCATTCAAATTCAGCACTTATGAAGTTAACAAACTCTTTACTTCCATATAATCAAATATCTATCTGGTGGGGCTTGGAGGAGTGTTTTCAGTCAGACATATGTTCGTGTCCCCTGAAATTTACTTTCTGGAATTTTGAGGTTAGTGACTTTGCTGTTGCAAAAAAACCATCTTGGGAAAAGCAAGGGAAGTTCCATTTTTAAGCTATGCTCAATCTGCTTAAAAAATTTCTTCCATGTCATAAATAAATAGAATTCAACAAGACATTCTGCCATAAGCTTAAATCACTCAGGAAAATTAGCTGAAATAATTTAGATTCTAAATTGTTTTAAGGTCCATACTATCTTGTGGATGTCTGCTGGACAATGAAAATTTTTCAAGAGTTACTAGAAGGAGTGTGCTATATCCACAGCGTGGGAGTGATGCATCGAGACATTAAAGTAAGTTCACTGAATTATTACTTGAGGTTAAGGAAAACAAAAATAACTTGCATTATGGAAGAAAGAAAGGAACTTCATAGTTAAATTTGGGATGACTTAAGCTCTTAGGAATTTAGCTATGTTACATCTGAGAAAATGCATTGTCTCCTCTATGCCAGTGCCACTTGCTTTACTATAAGCATAGTACTCAATTACGTTGACTTAATTGATTTACAAGTGAATTATGATTAAGCTCTGGAAATATTTTCTTGTCTGAAACAGGGATGGTCAGATTGGTTTTGTTTTGTCTTGGTCTTTTCTTAACCAAGGTAGGACCTAAATTAGCCAATTACTTAAAAAAAAAAACCTATTTTGGGTAATTATAAAAATAGCAAAGCCCCATGACCACACCTCAGTTTGCTAACAGCGTATCAGTTAGCTTCTGATAATATGTTCAAGTTATAGGGCTGCTCTCAGGCTGTAGTTCCCTCAGCCTGGATTTTGTGCCTGGGATTGCTGTGACCCAGGGGCAGGACCCTGCACCTGGCCTGGTTGAACCCCATGCAATCCACACAAGCCCACCTCTCCAGCCCGTCCAGGTCCTCCCTCCAGCACATCAACCGCACCACCAAACTTCGCCTCGTCAGCAAACTTGCTGAGGGTGCACTCTGTCCCACTGTCCATGTCACCAAAAAAGACGTGAAATAGTACTGGTCCCAGTACCGACCCCTGAGGAACACCACTCGTTACTGGCTGACACTTGGACATTGAGCCATTGACTGCAACCCTTTGAGTGCGGCCATGCAGCCAGCTCCTTATCCACCGAGTGGTCCATCCATTGAATCCATGACTTTCCAATTTTGAGACCAGTAAGTCGTGTGGGACAGTGTCAAATGTTTTGCATAAGTCCAGGTAGATGACGTCAGTTGCTCTGCCCTTGTCTGCAAGGTCTGTGGCAGTATCATAAAAGGCCACCAAATTGTTAGGCATGATTTGCCCCTGGTGAAGCCATGTTGGCCGTCTCCAATCACCTCCCTACCTTCCGTGTGCCCCAACAAAGATTTCAGGATCTGCTCCATGACCTTGCCAGGCACAGAGGTGAGACTGACTGGCCTGTAGTTCCCTGGATCGTCTTTGTTTCCTTTTTTGAATATTAGAGTTATGTTCCCCTTTTTCCAGTCAGTGGGAACTTCACCAGACTGCCATAATTTCTCAAATATGATGGAAAAGGGCTTAGCAACTTCGTCTGCCAGCTCTCTCAGGACCCGTGGATGGATTTCATCAGGTCCCATGGACTTAGGCACCTTCAGGTTCCTTGTCCCTCAGGTGTGTCACTGCACCACTCTGCTAGGTTTCATCAGCAAACTTGATGAGGGTGCACATAATCTCGTATTTCTCCTCATTAGTGGTCCTAAACCCAAAATATATGGGTTTATATGGATAAAACTTTCAGTTTCTTCAATCAGTGCTCTCAACTCAAGTCTCTTATTGCTTGTTTTTTCATAGTATTTTCCCAGAACATGCAGCATGTTGCAGCTGTGCTCATCATACAGAAGAGTATATTTTGGTTTATATTACATCTGGCCCAAAGATGATACTTAGTCCTCCTTCCTGCTACGTCAGTTGGTCTGATTTGCTGTCTGCTCTTGCCTGTTCCCATTAGCATTACTGTTCTGCAAACTTCCCATTTTCTGCTTGGGGAAAAAAAAATCTTAGTTTTTCCTGTTTTACATTTTTTCCCGTTTTCTAGGTCCTTCATATGTGATCTTTCTGCCCAACTGTTGCAAACACATACTTTGGTATCAGTTATGACTTTTTTTTCTCCATCACTAATGAATGTGTTAAATAATTGTCTTATACCTCTGAAACACTGGATTTTATAGATATTGTAATAGGTGAAATCTTGTAATTATTTATATAGATGTATTTTAGATTTTATACTGTCTTTTTTTTTTTTGTAGCCCAGAAATATCTTTCTGTATGGGTCAGATCATCATGTAAAAATAGGAGACTTTGGATTAGCCTGCAAAGACCTTCTTTGGGATGATGCAGACCAGTGGTTTAAGACAGAAAGGATAAATGGTAAGAAAATAAAAAGGTTCATGGGATTTCTATGATATTAAAACCATTAAATATTCTTATTTAATATTTAGACTTACCTTACCTGACTAAGTCTAAATTGCCTTTTTAAAGGACTGACGCATACTTCAGGCGTGGGGACTTGCCTCTATGCCTCCCCGGAACAACTGCAGGGATCTCACTACGATTTCAAGGTAGGGAGTATTTTTTTTTTTTTTCTGTTAACACATGATGATAGATAGTAAAATTAAAACAAGCCTTTCAGTAGGTAAATACATAATATTTGGTAAATTAATACTCTTGCTACTGTTACTCCTAATGTTTTTGTTGATTCCAAATTTGCCTTCTAGTTTGCTACTAATACAAAAATTATTTGCATATCTAAGATCAGTTTGAGGTATCTGCATAGATTTGAATTTGCGTTCCTTACTTATTATGAAACTGGTCATGAAGGCTTTTCATATCGTGAATTTTTAATGAGAAAAAGAAATATAGCAAATAATTAAAAATACTAATTATGCCAGAACTTTCTCTTCCCCCCCCCCTCCCCCAGTCAGACATGTACAGCATGGGTGTTATCCTGCTAGAGCTCTTCCAGCCATTTGGAACAGAAATGGAGAGAACAGAAGTTCTTACACAATTAAGGAATGGCCATATTCCTGATACTTTCTACAAAAAATGGCCTGTTCAAGCCAAGTACATTAAACTCCTCACCAGCCAGAGATCTACAGAAAGACCTACTGCTGCTCAGCTTCGTGAGAGTGAACTGTTCCATACCACGGAACATGTAAGTTATGCCAGTACCCTCAGCCTTTACAAGGTAAAGAGATATAAAAAGAAAATGTCCTTTGTTTCCCTGCCTATATTATGAGTTTTTATGTTTTGTTTTTAACTTAAGAAGATTGTGTGATTGAGACTGTTTTTTCTGACAGTAGTATTTAGCCCACTATATTATATTGTTTCTAGAAATATGAGACAAATGGTCATGAAGGAGAAGGTAACTTAATGATTGATTTACATACAGCTGGAGCTATTTTTATAGTTCAGAAAAGCTTTTGAAACTTTTCATCAGCTCTGCAGAATCTTTTTATCATGTTCTTTTTTTTGCCACACTTCTCGGGTGAAGCTGTAGTACAAATACACAGAATAGCAGTGTTGCTGCACAATGTGTCTGTAGCAGACTGGGAACACAATTCAAATAGGTTAATAAGGCTTTTCCTTGTCTTTCTATAAATGAACTAAACTGACTCTCACTTTCAGGTTATTTCTAACCTACAACAGAAGGTGAAGCAGCAAGAGGAAGAAATAGAGAAGCTGAGAGAGAGGATAAGACTGCTTTCTGAAGAACAAGATGAACGTATGAGACTAGGTTCTCCTGTTTAAGCACAGGAAGAACTAACCTGTATGTGTCCTAGCTTATATAAAGCATTTCTTTTTTTACATAAAAACACTTCAGTGCATTTTGATTTCCCTGTCCTTTAAAGATATTCATTTCTTTGTCTTTGTTCAAAAGTCCCAGTCACCAGGAAGGATTCTTGTTGCACAGTTTAACTTGTGTAAAGAAGCAATTAGATTACAGGGACATATACAAGGAAAAATTAAAAGTGCATTTTGTCCATAGGACTTCTTTAGATACCTTAGAATCATTAAACAAACGTGCATGTTATGCATCAGTCCCAAAAAGGAAGGTCACACCCAAAGGTAGCTGTAATGTTTTTATTGACTTTCGTGCTCTGCCCAACTGTACTACTTGAACACATCTCAGAAGGGACTTGAAGAACCTCAGGAGGCATGAGATCACCATGACCCTGTTACGAGGAGTACACGCTCACTTCAGCAGCTTCATCACCGAGCTGAAAGGTGCCAAGTTCTCGCACGACTTCATCCATTTCTGCACGTTGGCTGGGGCAGCATTGGTGCTCCCCGTCTGCTGGAGCACGCACCAGGCAACCACATCTGCCACGCTGAGTTCGTTCCCCACCAGCCACCCTGTCTTGCCCAGGGCAGCATTCATGGCACGCAGGACGGCTCCTCTCTCCTTGGTGCTGCCCTCCTTCAGCTGGAAGAGGGCTGTGTCCACCCAGCTGTCCATCAGTGTGGAGGTAACCGCACTGTACTTCTGGCCAAACAGGGAAAAGAGGAACCTAGCGATGTTCCCCTCTCCTTCAATAGGGCACATGGTCTGGATGCTAAACTTCATCTGGGGTTTGGGAACTGAAATTAAGAGAAGAAAAAAGTGAATACCACACTGTAGAGAAGTTAATGTAGCAGTAATCTGTGATGTATTTGACTTGTGATACCAGCAATACTGTTAAATGTTGTTAGCCTGATGAACAATTCTGTTTTCTTAGTGTAAGTATTTAGACTAAGGCAGGAACCTGGGATAAAGTGATAACTTTGTGTACGCTTCAGCCCAGTCTCCCACCTAATTTCTATTCAGGCAAACTTATTTGTAGAAACAGAAAAACACTTCTATAAAAAAACAAAACTGTAGGTACAACCACCCATGCGAATGCCACATGTATTTTAACTGCAGTTACCACGAACAAGAATCTTTCTCTGTCCTCTTCGTTGTTCACAGCTGTAGAGAACGATACCTGTCCATCATGTGTCAGCACAACCCCACCAAAGAGCTGTTGCCAAGGGTCTATAGCACAAGTTTCATTTTCTCACCTATTGTAAAATACTGAGCTACAAGGTAACTTCATTCTTACCATCCTTCCAAATTAGAGTGAAGCCCAGCTGATACTCGTGACGGGGTTGCTTCTTGGTCTGCTCTCCAAAGCACTTCAGGAGGTTTTCTGGCACGCTTTTCACGGAGGAGTGTGTGTGAACAGCCGATAATATTTTATAGCGTTCGCAAAGCAGGCTGTGTAGTACCAACAGTGACAGCGGAGGCAGAGAAGGGTTTGCATTGATCACAATATCTTTTAGGGCTCCATAATCCTGCATGGAAAGTAAGACACTTAGCAGATAAGACACACTCCAGATCAGACTTTGAAGCAGTGGAGTTTTCATTTGACACCGAAATGTACATAGCTATTTGAATCTGAAATGCTAACGACAGTCAAATAGTTCAAGTTGGGACACTTAAAACTTGTTTAAACAACTTCCTTCGACAAGATGTAACTCAAGAATGTGACTGAGAGTAATTCTAGTTCAATCTGAACCTAAAGTTAAAATCTCAAGTTAGTAACAAAGAAGAAACCAACTGTCATAATTTTACAATTAACCATTCTAGCTCAAATTGATATCCAAATGAGAACATATGGGATTAGTATTTTTAAATGTTTGTATCTATAATCTGGATGCCCAAAACAAAATAGCAGTTGTAAATTACTTGTAATGCTGTGAGGCGTGTCTGTTGTATCCTGGGTTTTAATGCCTCTATATGCTCAATTGAACTTACCTTTCCAAGCATCAGATCTAAGTCTGCTCCATTGGCTGTCAAAGGAGAACAGTCACCAGTTTGAATGATATTAGTTACATCTATGTCAGCATCTGGGGTTTGTATCATCTTCGAGAGACCATCGACCGCGCTCTTCAGTTCGTACAAGCGTTTCAGGATCTCTTCCTGTCGGGATTCAAGGGCTTGAAGTGATGGGTCAACTTCTTCCTACAGCAGAAAGAAAAACAAGATCACAGAGATGCTCAGTTGACTCAATGTCAGAACAGCCCACAGCTCACTTGACAATGAGTTTTGAAAAATTTTAAACATGTTCAAAGAACTGGAATGTCGTGAAACGTTACGGTGTTATGCCTATCAGTAGTCCCTTTGCTTTAGTCTGGATGAATATGGTAAGAGATGGATTAGTTAATCAAATCTCTGAAATCTTCCTGCTTGATGTCTTTTTTTTTTAAACCACTAACTACAGCAATCTTTCACAGTAGTGAAAAATCAGACCCCAACCACAGAAACGTCAAATTGTCAGTGAAGTGTTGGATTAAAGCCTGAAAGCCCAAAGTCAGGGCTCCCTCTGGCCCCGGAGAGCCCAGGCTGCCAAACAAAGGAACTTCTTGCCAATTCTTGTAGTAAACAAAAACCCCTGCGGGTTGAGATGGATGGTGTACAAAACCGCTCCTTGAGGCCAAGTTTGAAGGTCTGTGAGCAGCCCGGAGGCCGCCACAGCGTTCCCAGCGCCGGGACCGGCCCGGATCCATTCTCAGCCCGCTGCAGCAGGGCCGGGACCGCCCGCACTGCCGCGGCGAGCACAGACCCGGCCCAGGCCCGCTGGGACAGCCACCGCCACCGGCTTTTACAGCAGGAACCGGGGAGGGCCCCGCGGGGCCCGGGGAAGCCGGGCCAGGAATTACCGAAGGCGCTAAAAACACCGTGGGGGGTTTCGGGAAAGGCTGAGCCCGTGTGACCCCCTCCAGCGGGGAAGAGCCAGGGGCTCCCGCAGGTTCGCGGCGACCCGCCCTCCGCCAGCTCCTGCCGCCGGAGGCCTCTCCCGGACCCCCGCCGGAGCCGGAGCCAGCACGGCCGGGGCCCCCACCAGCGCGGCCCAGGCGTGAGCCAGGGTGAGCGCAGCGGTCCGTTCCCGTCCGTCGGTGGCCTCAGCAGCCCCCGGCCCGTACCTGCGACGGAGCAGTGCGGTGCAGGCTAGGCAGGCGGTACATACAGGTCGGCAGCTGCTCGGCTGCCACGCCGGGCCCGTGAAAGGGCCGCACCTTGTACATAGGCATGGCGGCACTAGCACGGCGCGCTGGGCCCGCCCCCCCACGCCCATTGGGCAGAGCGGGAGCAAGGCGTCTTGACTGACTCAGCCGCTGACCAGTGCGAGCCGACAGTTGTCGCACCGCCTCCTCAGCTTCTTCCTATTGGCCAGAGCGAGCCATTGATTCGTGAGGCGAGCCTCCATAAGGTAAAAGGTGCAGTTGCCGGCTCTGATTGGACAGCCTTATTGGCCAATCAGTGCCAACAGAGTTGAAAATTGGTTTCGGACTGGTGGGCTCTTTTCTCCTACAGCCAATGACCGCGCGGGGGCGGAACCTGTGGGACGGGGAATCCTGAGGCGAGCGCGGCGCGCGCCGCTCGGTCCCGATGGAGGCGGCGGCACCGGGGTGAGGCGGGAGCGGGCTGGAACGGGGCGGGCTGGAACGGGGTCTGGCGGGTGGAGCCGCCTCCTCACGGGCGGCTCGGGGCCTCGCTATGCCGCGGCGGGCCATGCCCTGGCCCCGGTGCAGTTGCGGCCTCTTCGGCCGTCGATAGCCTTTCAGTTCCCGCCTCCCCCCCGGGGAGGCCTGTGGGCCGGCACGGACTCTGGATGTGTCCCCCGTGGTGTCGGTGCCTCTCGCCCTCGGGTGCCGGCTGCCCTCCCTTGATGAACGGGCGAGCGGGACGGGCCCTGCCTCTGTTTCCCCGCCGTGACGTTCCCGCTCTGCTCTCTCCCCAGCCTGCAGCCTGCCGTAGCCATCAGGGCCATCGACCGTAAGTCCGTCCATCGCATCTGCTCGGGACAGGTGGTGCTGAACCTCGGCACTGCCGTCAAGGAGCTGGTGGAAAACAGCCTGGACGCTGGAGCTACCAACATCGGTAACCTGCTTTTTCTCGCAGTGCTATACATCTCCAGAGTACTTATTCTTTCTTCAAAACAGTGTGCATCATAAGAAATCTATGGAAGGACGTTTGCAGTGATTTTTACACCTCAGATAAATAAAACATTTTGATCCCCAGGCTCCAGCTGGGTTGCTAGAAGTGTGGGGTTTTGTCTATTATTTTATTTGTAGCCCTTTCTGCCACTAAATAAGGTGTGCACCTCTACGGCAGAGCTGATGAGGCTCTGCCAGCTGCTGGCATCAAGCTAGCAGACAGGTAAGGCAGGGTTGCAGTTTCCAGAGATGCCAGGATTATAACTATTATAATTGGGAAAACTGTTCAGGCAAAAATGCAATGAAGATGAACTTCCTCCACGTTCAGGCTAGTTTGCATTAGATTGCCCCTGCCATTTGATGAGGATTTTTTGTTGTTAAAACTTCATATCGAAAACCATTACTTGGTAAAGTTATTTCAAGTACAAAATTGATACTGAGTACTGTGTATGAACATAAAGAATTAAAAGACTGTTAATCAATGTTGTAGATATAAAACTTAAAGATCATGGAGCAGAACTGATAGAGGTTTCAGATAATGGAAGTGGAGTAGAAGAGGAAAATTTTGAAGGCTTGAGTAAGTTGAACCTTTTTTATGATTTATTTTTGTAGATTTTGAATGCATATTTTCAGTGAGAAAGCTACTTTAAAAAAAGCCAAACCAACCAAGTTTCCTATTAATTTTTAATGAATGCTTGGCTTTTACATAATGCCTGCGTGACCTGCAAGACTTGGGCAAAACTAGTTGAGCTTGTAGTGCTATTGTGGTTATAGTTCTTCTAGCTCAGAAGTAATCCTTGATTTGATTGCTTGCTTAAATGGAACAAATAATAGAAATAATCGTAGACAAGAAAATCCTATAAGTGTTTGTTTAGATTCATTCATGTTGAGTTATTATCTATTGTTGAAGGAGTCAAGCTTTGGGAAAGTGACTGCTTTTGAATTATAAACTTGAATTTTTGATGAAAGTGAACTGACATAGCTCATGCCAGTCCCTACGCACCATGCACAGCACTGCCATGGCTTTCTTGCAGGGCAGAATTAGTGCTGGGTACATCAGTAACAGAGGCAGGTACTGTGTATAACACAGTTTTATAATACATATACTGATAATGCTAGGTGAATTTGGGGTGTATGTATGTAATAATGGGTGTATCTGAGGATTTTAAAGAGATCTTGTGTATAGGAAAAGGAGAAATGAAACATTAAGTATTTAATTATTTTTTTCTCTAATAATTATGTAAAATAGAATAAATAATACTGGAGGTTCTTTTGCTTCCTAATTGCATGCTGAATCTAGACCAGTGTCACTTTGAAGTGAAATCCGTATTTTAAATATCTTTTTCCAGCTCTGAAACATTATACATCAAAGATACAAGACTTTTCTGATCTAATACATGTCGAAACATTTGGGTTTCGTGGTGAAGCTCTGAGTTCACTGTGTGCGTTAAGGTATTAATGTTAAACTTCTTATTAGTAGAAATTTTTTACACGCATAACAATAACTGAAGCAAACTTTTTGGTTTATTGTTATTGATAAAATGAGGGTTTGTAGACTTCCAGTTCCTTATTGTTAGGTCAGTAGCAGTAGGACCTAGCAGTACGTCGCATTATACTCTAAGTCCTTTCCAAGCAAAATTATTCTATGATTCTAAGCATCTGAAATTAGTCTATGATTCTAAGCACTTGGTTGGTCCTTTTATGTACAAAATTTAGCATTACTTAAGTATTGAAATAGTACAATGTGGAACTTGCATAAGTGTTTGATCTTCTGATGTAAAGCACAGATGTAAAGCATAATATCTAAGTGCTGTTTGCTGGGCTGTTAACTTGTTAAATCTGTGTTTAAACTCCTCCAGACCAGCCACACATTCGAAATAGCACAGCTTCGGTACAGGGTTTTGTACATGAGGGATATTCAGCTGTTAGGGATTAGTATGGGGAATGTAGTGTCCCACAAAATCAGATTTTAACGTTGCATTGTACAGGAGAAGCATAACAATGTTTGTGCTGCAGCTAGGGAAATGTGACACTACTCTTTGGGCATGGTTTTAGTTGTTTGTGGTAAAGATTTAGTTTTAATTAAATTATGAGTATTGGTGTAGTTTCTGCGCCTGATTAGGTTGTGAAGAATGGATAAGAAAGATGAATGCTCAGTGAATAATTCTGTTGCCTCTCTCCTTCCATTAGTGATGTTACCATTTTTACCTGCCATAAGTCTGCAAAGGTTGGGACTCGTTTGGTGTTTGATCACAATGGTAAAATTACTCAGAAAACTCCTTTTCCACGACAACAAGGAACAACTGTTAACATACATCAGTTATTTTATACTTTGCCGGTACGGCATAAGGAATTTCAAAGAAACATTAAAAAGGTAGGTTAGATCAGAAATTATTAATTCAAATGAGCGCTCGTAACTCAGAATGTATTCACTGCTGAATGATATTCAGTTCCCTGTAGAAGACATTGATTATGTCAGACTATTTTGTGCCTGTCTTATATTATCATCAAATAAGAAAACAGTCTTCCTGCATTCTTTCCTTGTCTATTCTTCAGTGATTAGTTTTAGAGGGACATTCTCAAATTTTGAGAAGAACCAATATCATAGTCACTTTTGTGTGCTTTAAAATCAGGCATTGCTGTGTTAGGGCTAAATATCAATCTTGTAAACATGCTGTTTGCTTTTAAAGCAAAAGATTGGTAAAGATTGTTAAAAATATTAAACTTGCTCATCCCCTTTTTGTGTTACTTACAAATATTGAATGTTTTGTTCATACGTTTTTGTTTTTAAGAAAAAAACATTTCTTATAAATGTGAACTTTCTTTTTTCCTTTAATAGGAATATGCAAAAATGGTCCAGCTGTTGCAGGCGTACTGTATTGTTTCAAAAGGAGTGCGGATTAACTGCACTAACCAAGTTGGCCAGGGGAAAAAAAGCTCAGTGGTGTCCACTACTGGAAGTGCTAGTTTAAAGGAGAACATTGGAGCAGTGTTTGGGCAAAAACAGGTATTGCTTTTATTATTGAAAACAGAGAAAATAGAGCTGTATAGAGAGATCTATAATATCTAATAGCTAGAGGGCATGTAAGAAAACTTTAAAAACCACAAGGGGATGAAGCATGTGTTGAGGTGTAGCACAGCCTGCAGGCTGGGAAAGTGCAGCTTCCCCGGGTTGCCTTGGTGTTTCTAGCTCTGATGGAAGAGAAAGGATTTAGGAGACAGGCTCACTGCGATATCTCTGAGGCCAGTTATATCAGTGTTGTGCTTTTGAAAAATGGCATGGACACCAAGGTCTGTCTGTCACAAGAAGAAGCAATTTAAAAAATCCTAAAAATGGTGTGATGTGAAAATCTTAATTGGGGAGCAGAAAACTGAGATGTTTCTAGCTTTTGCACCCTCTTACTGTGAAACTAAGTTTCCTTAATGATCTGGTTAATCTCTAAATGAGATTGCGTTCAGCTCCTGTAGAGGGGTTGGACTGGAATGGTTTCTAAGTCATAGCTAAAAAATAATTCATTATGGCATTGTTTCTGTTTCTCAGTAAGCAGAGCTACTCTTCTGGTAGATTTGGGCATTTTCAGTATTTGGCTTGATCAGCCAACTGGAAAAATCCCAGCATTTTATCAAATAGATTTTTAAGGCTAACAAATAGCAATAAAGTAGAAGGAAAACATCTATACATGTTCAATGCTTTACTCTTATTTTTTTTTTCTTTTTTTCTTTCTTCTTCAGTTGCAGAGCCTTGTCCCTTTTGTTCAGCTGCCTCCTAATGAAGCTGTTTGTGAAGAATATGGACTCAATGCTACCAACATGCCCCAAAATCTTTATAGGTAATTAGAAGAGTACAAACCATTGTTGCCAGTTGCATTTTGCCATAATCCCAAATTTAATCCAAAAGTAGTATTTCTTTTAGCCCCTTATAAAATACTCTTCCATTAAATATGCTCAGTCAGAAAAATTTCTTTTCCTTTGCTTCTCCATTGTACCTTACTGTATTCTTACCCAACAGCATTACGGGCTTTGTTTCTCGTTGTGACCATGGTGTTGGAAGGAGTGCAACAGATAGACAATTTTTCTTCATCAACCAACGGCCGTGTGACCCATCAAAGGTGTGATTTTTGTATCTCTAACGCCAGCAGTGCTAACTAGTTTCATGCTCTCCCAAAAATACTGGATTAGTAGCCGATATGTGGTGTTGTGCCTTGATGCTGCAAGTTCCTGTCCCAAGTTTTTGTCTTCATTACATCTATTGTGTGAACAAAAGCTAATCATACAAGATATGATTTAGTACATTAATTGTTTTGAAGGGGATTAAATAACATACTGGTGGGAAATAGAAGAGAATAGTATTGACATTTATTGTTTCTTCACCACCTCTGCAGGTTGTCAAGCTGGTGAATGAAGTCTATCACATATACAATAAACACCAGTATCCATTTGTTGTCCTTAACATTTGTGTAGATTCTGGTAAGTTGCAAGTAATTTTCAGTAACTTCAGTAAAGTCTATAAACCTCACTGAAAAGTAAGTTGTGTTTATTTAGAGCATGTTGTTAACTTTTATCTGTATGACTTTGTGCACTGTGGCGATTTGTGAGGCAGAGGCTGTCTCTAGCTGTGGTTTCACTTTTTTCCCCTCTACCTCTCCTGTATTCAGAAGCAACTTATCTCAAGTAATGAGGAAAGGGCAGCCTTATGCTTAACTTAAATACAAGAACCCTTGTATCATGTTACTGCACAGAATTAGCTTCTGGTTTGTTTGATGGAATGTTGATAAGGTTAAAAGTGTGGTGTGCAGACAGACTGTGAATGTTAACTGTGGAATAAACATGGAGGGTGAAGGACAGAAAACTGATCAAAGGGTGGAATTTTTCTTACTGTTTTTCATTTATAATGTGGTTGGTTTTCTTTCTTTAGAGTGTGTTGACATCAATGTAACTCCAGACAAAAGGCAAATTTTACTTCAGGAAGAAAAGCTTTTATTAGCAATTTTAAAAACTTCTCTGATGGAAATGTTTGGCAGTGATGTTAACAAACTCAATGTCAATCAGAAACTTCTGGACATGGCAGGTAAGATACAAAGTGTGACAGTTCTGTGTATGATATATGATAGAGAATTAAAAATGGAAAAATGCATCTTCAAAAACCCAAAGAAGAAAGGGAAAAAATGTCTGGCTGTTAATTGGTGTACAATTCCGGGCAGATTTTTCATGCATTGTTTACATTGAAAGATTGTTATTGACATCAAATAATAAAAGAAGGACACCAAGTTACGAAGTGATTGTTTTTGAAATGAGACATGCCAGCACAACTTTATGGGGAAAAAATTAACACAAAAATCACTGATAATGCTTGAAAAGTATTTCTCCCAAGATAGTGGAAGAGATTCTGTATGTAAATGTCCATGAGAGAGAATAGTCAAGGTCTCATATATAAAGTCTGAAATTTGAGTTTGGATTTTGAACTTTCATTCTTTTATGATAAGTACAGAAACTACTGATTTTATGATAAGTACAGAAACTTGTGACTGTATAGTCTTCCAAAATTCTATTTCTGTCTTAATACCACCTCATGCTCCTCATTTCTTTCAACAGAACCTTTTCTAGTTTCCTTTTTTACTGACATAAACTCAATTATAGCCTGATTCTTAAATTAATGTTCAGTAAAATACATGTCACACTGACAATTTGTGAGGCTGAAGTCCTCTATTGATCTCCAAAGCACATATAACACCAGTATCAGTTGTGCCAGCTAGCTAACGCCTTGCCAACAGACTTCTATAGTGACCATCAAAGTGTAAAAGCAATTCACTTTGCATTGTCACTCGGTCATTAAACTCTTCTGATAATATAAATAAATGTGCTGATGGGACTGATTGCTGTTCCAGTTTTAAAAAGAGATTACAAATTCACTCACACAAGTACCATTAAGTTTCTTAAAGATGTCACTGCTTGTCTGTTGGATATTAATACATTTCAACTTTATCTGTCACTGTGTGAAGCTTTTGTGAAGCTCCTTTGAGGAGCTTGTTATTTTTCTACCTCTCTTTTCATTCCTATTACTAAAGTACATAATTTAATTCATGTTTCCATCTAACTTCAAATCTTGAAATATTCCTTATTCTGGTTTTATTAGGCAACTTGAAGAAGACACCTCCTGAAGAGACAGAAAAGCCTCAGGTAGAAATACTGCCTGACTCTGAGACTGAAAATCCAAGTGGTGAAGGAAAAAGAACAATGACTCTTGCCAGATTAAGGGAGTCATTCTCCCTCCATCAAACGACCGAGAGCAATTTTCAAAGCCCTAAAAGGGTGAAACAGCAGCACAGCTCCCCTAGGCAAATGTCACTTGATAGTGCTCTATGTACTGTAAGGACTCAAAAGGTTGCCTTGACTAAGGAGTCCCAGAGATGTTATAAGATGGACTCAAAGAGATCAATTCCAAGCAGACATTTGAGAAAGTTAGAAAAAAATGCAGATTCTGGATTCTGCAGCACTTCTGAGTCAGATGCTGGATGTAGTACACCAGAAGGTGGGAGCTACATCAGTAGTGAACGTGTAATTAGTCCTCCTGAAGAAGAATTCTGTAGCTCCCAAGAAAAACTTCACAATGAACGTCTTGAAACCCCTGGATGTCGTGAGAAATCATTGGAATGTGATGTTCAGGTCTTGGGCACTGTACAGAAATTAAATAAAGTGTGTGACTGGACTAATCAAGATAAGTTGTCTCAAAAAGCCAGTAGGTCTTCCTCAAGAGTAAAATGTCTTAAAAGCAGAAGCTCTAGAAGTGATGCAGATGAGTTCAAGGCAGGTGAATGTCCTGAAGTGAAGAATGCCAGGAACAACATGTCCAGTGTTGATGTACTGGTGGAAGTTAAAAAGAAAACTGTGCCACTTGAATTCTCTATGAAGGTTTTAGTAGAAAAGGTAAAAAAAGTAATACAGCAACAACAGAAAAGAACAGAATCACAAAATTACAGAAGATTTAAAGCAAAAATTAGTCCTGGAGAAAATAAAGTAGCAGAAGATGAATTAAGAAAAGAGATCAGGTATTTTTACATTCTGAACATACTGTGTTCATCAATTAATAAAAATAGATAAGGAAAAACAGACCTGTCTTGGGGATGTGGGCAGAAGACTTATATCTACCAGTTAGTTTTGGATATATCTTTTATTTAACTTATGCTATTAAAATGTCCATTTGACAAGTTATTTTACCGGACAGAGCACCTGTTTGAACTAAGTTTGAACTAAGTTCAAACAGAATGTGGAAAAAGACACTAAACAGAAGGTCACAAACATCATGGATTTGGCACCATGCTGCTGCCTTCAGTGTTAGTCACTTGAGCTGTCGCCATGCTGCCTGATTCTATGGCATTGTTACCAGGGATGTCAGTATCACCTGGATAATCTAATGGCATTGTCACCTGAATGTAACATGGGAGAATCCTGAGTGAAATGCAGAGTCCTGTCTTAATGATGGACTGTGTTCTGCCAGAAATGGCCTCATTGATCACTGGTGGGTTTCAGATAACTCGGCTTTTTCACATTCATTTCCTGCTTAAAAGAGATTTTGTTCATTATTTTGTTTTAAATGTATAGCGTGTTCTGCAGGGGAGGAAAAGATGTGAAGTTTTACAGTCTTAACATGATAACTGATGGTGTGTAATTTATGATCTGTTTGTATTTTCTATATGCAGTAAAGAAATGTTTGCAAAAATGGAAATCGTTGGCCAGTTCAATTTAGGGTTTATAATAGGAAAGTTGAATTCTGATCTCTTCATAATTGACCAACATGCTACTGATGAGAAATATAACTTCGAGATGTTACAACAACACACTGTTCTTCAAGGTCAGAAGCTGATAGCGTAAGTATTTTCAGTGTCTTCACAATAATAATTTTGCAGTGTTTAATTCAGTGTTTCAGAAGGATATGTATGATTCTCTTTACATAGCATTTCACACTTTTAAAACACTTAAGACAGAAGCTGGTTTTGTATTCTGTAGAAACGATCAGCTCAGTAGTGAGATTACTTTTTAACAGAGAGAAGTGAAATGTTTTACTAGAGCTCTGTGTGAGTATCTCTGGATTGCTTCTGGAATGGTTTGCTCACCATACCTGTGCGATGTTCCTCTCTCTCTTTCAGGCCTCAAAATCTCAATTTAACAGCTGTAAATGAAACTATATTGATTGAAAACCTGGAGATATTCAGAAAAAATGGGTTTGATTTTATCATAAATGAAAATGGTGAGTTTTGGGCCAGAATTGCTGGAAGTAAAAGAAGTTCAATGCTTTCATTTCATTATGCAAAAATCTTTTTGGTAGTTATCAGAAACTTTGACATAATATGCATTATGTTATGTGGGTTGTTTGTTTTTTTAAGACTTATGATTCTGTGGTCTCTTTGCACTTTTTAATAAAACATTGTAGAATATTCATCTCACCAGCTTTTTGCAGAAGTTTCCAAAGACTTTGGAGTCACTGAGTTGGTGACTGGATGTGTATTTTCTGTCTGTGTTACCTTAAAATCCTTGTGTTTCACTAGTACACTTGCTGGTTCCAGCAGGACTAGATGCAGCCAAAGGATACACGAAGTAATTTTAAATTAATAGATACCACTGGTAAATGATGTTCTTTGGTTTTCCTTATGGCTTTGTTATTGATTAGCTTGGTACTTTGCAAGCCTAACCTGCAAGCTCCTTGTTTTCCTTATACAGCAAGGATAATGAAAGCACTTTGCAATTTGGGATGTCGATACAGATTTTTTCCATATTATTTATTCCAGAATCTCTTTTTTTTGTGTGTGTGTCCAAAATGCTTTTAAGTATCAGTCTCTTACCAACAACAATTTTTAATTATTTCTGTAGTCACAGAACCTCAAAACAGCTTTGTAAACCTTTGTTCTTTGAAATGGAAGGGTTTGTCAGAAGTAGATCTTTCTGCTTTAAAGTTTGCAAGCAATTTTTTTGTTAATGTAAAAAGGACATCTGACATAGTTATCACCATGATTAGTCAATAACATCCATCAAAAGACTAAATTTACACCCTAGCATGTATGCAGATTACATCATAATAATCTATCAAAGTAGGTTCTCAATTTTTCTCTCAAGTGCTCTGTTTTATTATTAATTTTTGCAAATCTTCCAGCTCCTGTAACGCAAAGAGTTAAATTAATATCATTGCCAACAAGCAAAAACTGGACGTTTGGTCCCCAAGACATAGACGAGCTGATCTTCATGCTGAGCGACTGCCCTGGCGTCATGTGCAGGCCCTCCAGGGTCAGGCAGATGTTTGCTTCCCGAGCCTGCAGGAAGTCTGTGAGTACTGCGCCTGCTGGCTTATAAATACCCCCTTTTCTGGGGTGTTACAGGTGCCTGTACCTGTGTGTGTGTATATATATATATATAGTGCAGGGGAAGCTTATTTACTGCCAAGTGTCAACAGCTAATACTCTTCGTTTTGTTCCTTGTGGCTTTGTCTAGTGGGACTTGGGGAAAAAATTCTGGTGGCTTCTGTTTCAATAGAGTGCACTTACCAACATACTTAGCTGCATTTTGATCATCATCTAGATCTTTCTGCTAATGCCTGGCTCGGTATTTATATATTGTAGCAGCTGAAGTGCTCTCTTAGCTGTGCCAGTTGACAATACGGAGAAAGAAAATAATAATTGTGGTTTTTTGCCTTTACTTGTAGGTGATGATTGGCACTGCGCTGAATGTGCAGGAAATGAGAAAACTGATCATCCACATGGGCGAGATTGAGCACCCCTGGAACTGCCCCCATGGGAGGCCCACCATGAGGCACATAGTCAATTTAGACCTCATTTCACCAGAATAAGACAGTTTCTGTTATTAATGTTTTCAATTTTACTTCTTGGCAATATTTTGAGCTTTTATCATGACTCTTGAGTAAAAAATATTTTAGCTAGCCTTAAAATGTGAAGATGGTAACAAACAGCAAGGTTTCATAGTTGTTCCTATCAAGTCAACAATATCAACATACTGGCATTCATGTGTAAATAACACTTCTTTTATTGCAATGTGCTGTATTACTTATTTTTGCAATCAAGACTTTTAAAAAATAAATATAAATCTGTATATGTAAAGGTGAAGAATAGGTGAACCTTATTTTTTTGTAACAACTACAATGATTCTTAAAATTAAATGGAATGTGAATGTAAGTTTTTACTTGGCCATAGAACATTCACTTTTTATGTTTATAGATCCTGTGTATGATAATTTTAAAGAAAATGTAAATTATATACAAGTGAAAATACTTTTTTTTTTCATTTTTACTAAGGTGGGCTTCAAGCATTAATATTGCATTTAATGATTAACCTGCTTGACATCCGATGAATAGAATAATTCATCTGACATATTTACGTTTATAATGTTGTTCCCACCCGTATTCCAAACCTTTTTTTTTTTTTTTTTCAAGAATCTCTAAGAATGAATGGAAAAAAGCTGTCTCACCAGGCACTGCCCATCAGGTGAGTCTAAGTTCTGGCTTCGTAGAATCAAAATAGCTAGAATCGTCCTTTTTGAGTCAAAGACCCACCCATTCAGACAAATGCTGGGCTCTCCCGTGCCCCCCGGACCGAGGCCTGACCCAAGAGATCCGTGTTGGTTGTTGCCCCTCCTTGCCTTTGCCCTGAGGGGGCGCGGCCGGGCCCCGGCCTCCGGCGGGTGTGAGAGGCCCCTGCGGTGGGCGGAGGCCCCGGCCGTGAGGGGTGTTAGGGCCTGCCCCGCCCGAGGGGGCGAGCGGGCCCGGTGCCGCCCATAAACGGTCCCTGTGTCCCATAAACGGTAACCGGCGCGTCCCCCCTGCCACTCTATGAAGGTGGACCGGACCGGACCCGGCCGCCCCGCCGCTCCCGTGCCAGGTGGAGGTAATGCCGCCCGGACGCGGGCAGGGGCGGGCTCTCCTCAGGGCGGGCCCGGCGCGGTGCCCCCACCGAACGGCGGCGGGTCGCTCCCCCGAGGCGGGGTGGAGCGGTCCTGTTGGTGTGGTGACGGGCGCCATAGGGCCGCCGGCAGCCGGATGCCATCGCCGGCCCGGGCCCTGGCCGCCGGTGTGATGCTGTGGTTGCCCAGCGGAGCCAGGCGCTGGCCGGCAGCGAGCGGCGGTGAGAACATGGCGGGTGGCCGAGGCTGCACCTGCCAGCCCTGCGGCGGGCGGGTCCGGGTCTTGTTGTACGAAGCGGCGATCAGCCGTGAAAGGAGTGGGTTACAGCCGTTCCAGCAGTCTGGTAGCCTTCGAGTAGCTCTTACCTAGCAAAATAACTTTGTTTTTTATAAGCTGTGGTGGTTATTCTATGCTGTGGTTCATTCAGTCTGCAGCACGTAACTTTGACAGCAGGTTAAATCAATAATACTAGTGCAGCTGTAACTTTCAAGACACTGATCGAACTCATGTTTCTGAGAAATGTTTTTCAACTTTTACCAACAATTAAGTCTAGATGCCTAAAACCATTCTAGTGAAGGTGTTTTTTGCCCCGTGTGGCAAAAGCAAGTCCAGGGACAACACTTGTGTGGTGATGTTTGGGATGGGCTTTATGGAGGTCTTTCCCAGGCACCGCTGCCCATTAGCCCAGCACAAGCCAAGACCTCTGCCTTGGGGAGCTGCCACTGCAGAGAGAACCCAAAATACATGCATGTGTAATCATGAAGAGAAGAGTGATGTTTTTTCATGTGGTTAGCTGTTCTGTTCTTTTTTTTTTTTTTTAACAGATAGATTGTAAGAGAAACAATCGTTACATAAGCCAGTACATGTTCAGAGGGAAAATACTCATTGAGACAATTCAGTAGCCATGGCAAAGGACAAGAAGAAAGAAGGCAAGAAGACAGAAAGATCTGCACGTTCTCCTATTCCCACGCAAAATACTGTAGCTGGGAGTAGTTCAACAAGGCTGACAGATTTGCAGACCTTAGTGAATGAAAGGGAAGAAATGCAGGCAAATCCAGTGATACCGGATAAAGAACCAGAGGAGGTAGAGGAACCTCCAGTCCCAGATGTTCCTCAATACAAGGAACCTGTTCTCACTGAAGTTATTGTAAAAAGGTACTGTTACAAACACATCTGTGAGGTCAAGGATTTTCTAGCTCTGTCATTTAATTTTCAGTTGCTGCTGCCTTTTAATATTTAGGGCTGTTCATACCCCTTCAGAATATCCAAAACTGAGGATACAGGTAAATGGCAGCGTTAACTAAATCCTTTGGTGGTTCAAGGAGACTATACGTCATGTTTCATATATTGGCCAGGTTGCCTGGTTGTAAGTTAGTAAATGTACCAGTATGCTTTGTTTTCTTAATTGGAAGAAATATGGGTCTGAGGCAACACAACACTTATGTGAAATAGTAAAAGGAAGGTGCAAAAAATTGGAAATTTTGTTGTAGCTCATTTTCCTACACACAATGCAACATCTGGCCTGTGTGTAGACTGTGGTAAATCAAAGGTCATTTATTACATGTCTGTTGTGATTTTGGTCTACTGTCAGTGACTTGAAATCTTCATTTAAACTTGTTTTCCTTGTAGCTATAAAGGTGAAAAAGTCGATGGATTGTATGAGGGTGAAGGATTTGCGTATTTTGAGGGTGGAAATACCTATAAGGTGAGTGTATAAATAAAAAAAAAAAGTATTAGCGGATCAAGTTCTTTTTCTGGGACTGGCAGGCTATTTCTTTTAATGTATATAGAGGTTGAGCACCTAGAATGTGTAAGCATTGAAAACTCTGATGGTTTCTGGCCTTAAAACTTCATTTGAAACTAGTAGTTAGAACGGAATTCCTATGTCATTATTTTCAAATCGTACAGTCACTGTAGGCTTCAGTTGTGGTAAGAATAAATTTGCAAATGATACTCTTTTCATTTTAAAGGGTATGTTTTCTGAAGGGCTCATGCATGGACACGGAATTTACACATGGGCTGATGGAGTGAAGTATGAGGTAAAGTGCAATTTAATTTATTAATTAACACAATTACAGACAAATGTGCAAATTCAAGGAAAGTAGATAAGTTGTACTAATTGGTACAATATGGGTGGCAACTGCAAGCCAAGTGCAGTGATTTCAGTCACAAGCCTGACTTCTCCCAGATAGTTGGGGAACAACGAATCTTAGTTTTTTTTAAATGTTGTAATTTAATCTTTTAGGGAACATTTGTTAAGAACGTGCAGATGTTTAATGGCCATTACACATGGAACGATGGAAGTGTTTACGAAGGATCAGTCAAGAATGGAGTTAGGCATGGATTCGGATTTTTCAGGAGTGGTACTCATCCTGTTTCTTACATTGGCTATTGGTGTGAAGGCAAAAGACATGGAAAGGTAGGTGAGAACACCAAACAGGAGCATGGTCCTGGGTGATCACCTTCTAGAATGGCAAGGGCTCTTATGCTGTTGCACAATCTTGTGCTATATAGAGATTATTTTTCCTAAGGATCTTCTCTGAAGTTGTGAGTGCTAATTAAAACAATTGTGATGGGATCTTGTTTGTAGTAGAAGAGACAAAGGGTATCCTAAAAGAGCAATTGGAGTATTATGTGATTTGTCCTTTGCTCCAAGTAGATGGTGACAAAGTCAAAACTGATGGCTGCATCAGTAGCCATCTAACGATGACAGAACAACTAGCTTCCCAGGAATGGCAAAACAATCCTGCCTCCCAAGTGTGTTAAGCAGACCAAGTAAGATAATTACAATGAAGAGTGCTTTATCTAGTGTAAGTAACTTACACTAGATATCTAGTTCCAATTTTTTAAAGGCAGGTAGTGCTTTTATCTGTTTCTGTTCTGTGCGTCCAGATTGAGACACTCTTCTAGGCCTAACATTTTGAAGGCTGATGCTCAGCATGTGAGGAAAATCCTTCCTAATAACATGGGGGTTTGTTCTGTGTTGCTGATGAGACACTAAAATCAGTCAGGCTGCTGTGGGTGGTCACCAGTGTGTTCTGAGAGGAAGCTGTCAGATAAAGAACAATTAAGACTGTAGACCTGCTGTTGGAAGATGAATTCTAAATGAGTCAAAACTGGTCTACCTCAGGATGACTGCTGTGATTCAGAGAGCCAACTTTGGCAACTTAAAGTATTTTAGGTGGTCTGAGAAACATAGTAAACTTTGACTTAGTGCAAAATGATTTTTTTTTAAACACGGGGTTTTTTTAAGGTCTTAAGTAATATTAATCTAAAGAGTTTGCTTTTTTAATTTAATTTTATTGCTTCAGCTGCTTTCAGTGACTGTATGTAAAACTGTGATTACATGTGTCTTACAATTTGTGTTTGATCTTTTATTACTGCAGATGAATATTTAGGTATTTAAATTAACTATACTGTTTGTTTCAGGGTACCATTTATTATGATCAGCAACGTACCTCTTGGTATTCAGGTGACTGGCTAAATAACGTCAAAGAAGGATGGGGAATGAGATGGTAAACATGAAAACACTTGTTCCTATCTTCATATTTTTTTATTTTACATGTATTGTTCAGTTTCTCACACTGTTTAAAATACAGATTCTACCATATTGTAGTAGTGTGTACATTCTACAGGGGAATAAATAGTTGTACAAACTGCTTTGTAATAATAAAGCACACCTTCTCTATAGCTTACATCTTTACGTGGTATATTTCTGCTGATTGTTCCACAAAAGAATGTCTAAAGGCAAAATCCAAAATTGACCTTGGTGAAGCATGAATCGGCATTTAGAAACAGATAACTCAATTTGAACAGATGGATCTGCTTCCATGAATAAGTGAATTGTTTGTGGAATTATATATATAAAAGAATATTTTGATTATCTATGGTGATGACTGAAAAACAAAACTGGTTAATCTTTTTGCAGTGATTTTTAAGTTAAAAATAGGAGGTAAATAGTGGGTACAATCAAACCTCTCTATCCATGTTACATTGAGCCATCTTTCAAATTAATGCTTGTATGTAGCATTAATAAAAGCTAACTTTATTAGCAATGACATTTTGCCCAAACCTTGCTTTTGTAAGATCCACTTAGAATTTACTGTGAATGAATCATTAACTGTTACTGTTTTCTTGCAGCTATAAGTCTGGAAATATCTATGAAGGTCAGTGGGAGAAAAATGTACGTCATGGAAAAGGAAGAATGCGGTGGTTGACAGCTAATCAGGAGTACATGGGACAGTGGATGTACGGCGTGCAGGTATTAATGTCTGCCCCATGACCTCTGTAGTTCAGCATCTGTCCATCACTGCAGTAAAACCAGGTGGGGAGTTCTGTGCAGGGTCAAGAGAGCTCTGTATAATTTTTGCCAGTTGGGGTAGTGGAAATAATGCTGTGCTATCAGAAGTAGTCAACATAGATTTGTCAAGGGGAAGTCATGTCAGACTAACCTGATAGCCTGAGAGCAGATCTGAGGAAAAAGACCTGGGAGTTCTTGTGGACAACAGGATGCCCATG